>JAPYXV010001958.1:0-13594 GCA_028533065.1 Trachops cirrhosus | reverse complement strand
CCACAAGCTAACTGGGCCCCTGTGGCACCAATTCTGGTGTGGGTGGGCCTGTGCACCCCGTGGGACCTTCCTTCTCAGTTAGTGACCCAAAGCTCTATTCCCGTTTCTGGGACCCTGAGTTGCGCACAGTGCCTTGCTTCACAATGTCCACCTCGCTGGGTCTGCTGGTCGCCACCCCCTGGCCGGGGCCCATCAGCCACTGCTGCTTGTGCACCCAGGGTCTGCCTGCTGCGGACCTGCGCACCACCCAGGTTGCTCAGCTCTCTGCTCTGGGTCCCTTGCCCGGCCTGACTCCGCCCCTCCTAGGGGTCTGGATGAATGTGTCTATTTTTAAATCCTTGGGTGTCCAACTTCCATACACTTCAATTTTCTGTCAGTTCTGGTTGTTATTTTGTTTCTATATTGTTGTTGTTTCTATCTTGGTTGTGCGAGGAGGCACAGTGTGTTCACCTATGCCTCCATCTTGGCCGGAGGTGGACAAGGATTTCTTAACAGTTTTTAGGCAGTTAACCCAACCTGAGTTCCTGTGTATCAAATATTTCTTCTAAATCTCAAATTATTTTTTTCAAATATTTATAATTATAAATAGTATTTTGTAACGCCTTTCAAAAATATATCTTACAATCCTCTAAAATTAGATTGAGGTGATGGTTGTACAACTCAGTATGTATAATAAAACCATTTAATTTTGTACTTTAAATAGATGGTGTGAATCTATCTCATTAAAGTTGTTAAACATTATTTTTAAGTTTGATGTATCATACAAAACTTAACATCTAATAAAACTGCTTTTCTATCATTGCTTTTGGGGCCTTTTTTGTTTGTTTTTCTAATTGGTTTTTTTCTGCTTCATTATGTTTCAAATCATTGATTTGATTCTCAGCTTCATCCTCTCTACAGTTGTTTCCTTGTAAATTGTTCTTTATTTCGATTAGTGTAGCCTTCATTTCTGACTGGATCTTTTTTATGTTGTTGAGGTCCTCACCAAGTTCCTAGAGTACCCTTATAACCAGTGTTTTGAACTCTGCGTCTGGTACAGAGTTTGTCTCTATTTTGTCTAGTTCTCTTTCTGGAGTTTTGATCTGTTCTTTCATTTGGGGCATGTTTCTTTGTCTCCTCATTTTGGTAGCCACCCTGTGTTTGTTTCTACATATTAGGTAGAGCTGTTATGACTCCCTGTCTTGGTTGTGTGGCCTAATATAGTAGGTGTTCTCTAGGGTCCAGTGGCACAGCCTTCCCTATCACCCAAGCTGGGTATTTGAAGTGTACCCTTCATTTGGGTTGAGTACACCCTCCTCTTCTAGTTGAGCCTTGGTTGCTATTGGCAAGTCAATGGGAGGGATTTACTGAGGCCAGTCAGGTACAAGGACTGGCTATGGCCACTGACCACCAACCACCACCCTCCATGGAGAATCAGCTGTGCAAGGGCAGGGTGGTGGTGCTCTGACATGGTCTGTAGCTGTCCACTGGGTGTGCAGGCTCTGGGTTTCCCCAGGTGGTGCAGGCCAAGGTCAGCCCCTACCTGTGTTCTGCCTGGAGCACCCTGCCTGATCTGTAAAGCAATGTGAGATGGCTGCTACTTGTGCTGTGCTTAGAGATTCCCAGGCAAAGCCAAGCTCTGAATCAAGGCTTGCTGCTGCCAGTGCTGGACCTGGGACCAATTAGCAAAAGGTATGGGTGCTAGGGGTTCACTGAGGCTGGCTGTTGTTCGATTGAGAGGATTTAGGAAGTCGTGAAGCTGAGCCAAGAGCAGACTTTCATATGGAAAAGTCACCGTTAACAATTTTGGTGGACCCATAAGTTTGATGGGAGGGAGTCTCAGGGGATCTTCAGGGCTGGGCAAACAGTGTTAGCCAGATTGATGGAGTCTCAGATATGGCATCCACCTGCTGGGTCTGCGGCTCTGTGAGGGGAGGGTCCAGGAAGGGACATAGGTCTCTGCTAGCATTTCTGTCCGGGAAAAAGCTGTTCCCTAGCCCTTGCCTTTTTGTCAGACACTTCATTTCCTTCCTGTATTCTACTGTAGACATTCAAGCTGCTACCCTGGTGCTAGAGCTTAGAGGGAGTGAGTCTAAGTCTGTGTGTGACTTCTTTAAGAGGAACTGCTTGGGACTCCAGAAGTTTCTTTAACTAGCTCAATCCCTGCTCATTTTTGCAGCCAGAAATTATGGGGACTTATCTTCTTGGCACTGGCACTCTGGTTGGAGGCCTGGTGTGGGGCTGAGAGTCCTCACTCTCAAGAATTTCCCTCCTGAATTTTATCTACTATCCATGCATGATGGACCAGCTCGTTCCATGTTTCTGCCTCTCCTAATAGTCAGATGGATGTGTTTTTTTTTAATTCCATAGTTGTCAGACTTCCATCCAACTTTTAAGTGATAATTCTTCTATAGTTTGGTTGTAATTTTGATGTGGCTGTGCAAGGAGGTGAACCCTGTTTACCCACGCCAGCATCTTGACTGGAAGTTCCCCCTAGTCTTTCTTTACTAGAGGTTTCATTTTCTGTGGTCAATAAGAGTTTGAAAATATTAAATGGAAAATTCTAGTAATAAACAATTTATATGTTTTAGATTTCATAGCATTCTGTGTGATAAAATCTCTTGCAGTCCTGCTCTGTCCCACTCAGGGCATGAATCATCTCTTTGTCCAGCGCCTCCTCAGTTTATGTGTTATTTTCCCACTAGTCATTTAATAGCCACCTTTGTTATCAAATCACTGTCTAGGTGTCACTGTGCTTATTTCAAGTAACCCTTATAGGGGCCCAGTGTTACATCACAATGTCTATGTCATTCACCTACATCTTCCATGTAGGCATTATACCATCTTACATCATCATGAGAAGAAGGGTAAGTACAATACAAAAAGATTTTGAGAGAGAGAGAGACCACATTCACATAAATGTTGTTACAGCTTATTGTTAGAATTGTTCTGTTTTATTATTGTTGTTAATCTTTTACTGTGCCTAATTTATAAATTAAACATTATCATAGGTATGTACACATAGGAAAAACCATAGTGTGTGTGTGTGTGTGTGTGTGTGTGTGTGTAGGGTCCAGTATTATCTGTGGTTTCAGACATCCACTAGAGGTCTTAGAACATACCCCTCAGATAAGATGGGCCTAGCATACACTTAAGGCCTGCCAATTTATTTTGGTTTCTCTCAGAAGGAACCCTCCACGGTTATATGGATAATTTATCTCCATCACCATCCAAAGTTTGTCAGAATTGTTGGATAGGCAGTAACTAATACTCAAAAGTCCAAATCTGACAATCAAAATAAGTAAAACTATAAAACAAAATAAATGGGATAACATTTTGTAACTAGAGTAACAATTGAACAAAAATTCTCCTTTTTCTTTACAATGTGACATGTTAAACATTTAATATATGGTATTGACTATGTGATATTAATATGCTATTTAAAAAGTTATATTAATGCTAATATGTTTCTCTGAAGCATACCAACATGATTGGCAAACTTAACAAGTTCTTTTGAAAGAAGATGCATTTAATTTTAAATTTAGTTCTTTAAAAAAACATTACTTTGGACTACGATAATCAGAACTTTCCAAAATTTGTTGATTCCATCTGGTAGGTTTACATATTTCTTTTCCAAAATCACCTAAATGCCACTCTTTTACAGTTGAAATCCAGCCATTTCATAAGCAAGAATTGGAAACTGCAACCCAGTGAAAGTGGCTGTAAAACAGCAGAACCCAGTTATATAATAACGCATTGTTAGACATACTGTATTTTTCCAGAATTCAAAATATTGTACAAAACATGGTTATAAACACTAAAATCTGTTCTTATGATGTTATTATTTATAATATACTATTGCATAAAATTACTATTCTATAACTATAGAATTATACATATTGTTTACTACATTATGACATGTTGAAAAACTCAGGCTCCCCAAAAAATCTCAACACAAATAAAAGAAAGTTTTATTTTGTTGGAGATCAACTGTAAAAATTTTAAGACTCAGACAAAAGGAAATTTGCATTGCAGTCACTTGGAATTTTAATTTCTTACCATTGATGTGATAATTAGGTATACTTTAACACATGGCTATAACATTTTTACTGTTATCAACATAGAAAAACAATACAGTCATCAAAATTTTGTGTAAAATATTCATGTGTTCCTAAAATGTCTACTAACATTTTAGCTTACTGGTATTTTTTTTAAATTAGTGAAAAAACTTAGAGAAATTCATTTATTATTAACCAATACGTATTCCTTATAAAGTGTTATGACTGGATCATTTTCAATAAAAACACAATACAAAATTTATATAACCTTTTCCATTTTATCAGCAAAAAAGAAATTCTCAGCAAACACTGTGCTTGGCAGGGGTCTTCTGACTCTGAATCATTGGCAGGTGCTAATTGGCAAAGAGAAGGCAGTTTGCAGTAAACGCCTTTTTCCATAGAGAAAGTGTGGGACTGCAAAAGCCAAGTTCTTTGAACTTTATTAGCTGTTCAACAAATAGGTTTTTCGTGGTAACAAATGATTAGCTTTACATCAGCACTATACTGAATGTGTAGTTAGTTTTACTGGCTTAGTTTCACAATTAGTTTTATTGCTTCATACAAAAAGTAATGTAAGGAGTTCAATACTTTAAGCAGTTAAAGTTTTTGTATGAATAATTATTCCCCCTCCTTGAATTGCTAAAGGACCCAAGGCACAGGTACAGTTTTATGTTTATTATTCAGTGAAAACATACACCCTGTGCAGAATTACAAGGCTCTAATTTCATTGAAAATATCTGTGATGTCATAAACCAAAGGTTGAAAAATAGAATCTTTAAAATCCTGATATGAAAAATTAAAGACTTGTATTACCTCAATGTATTCTGTAATCTAATCTGTATATTATTTGTTTCTTAAATGACTCATTTCCTACTCCCATATCAAAATTGCTAAATTATAAAATTATTCACAAAAAGTTAGTGTTTCATTTAATAATCAGTAGTAACCAATTTAAAAAACTCATTCCAGTAGGAAATTAACTATTGTCTTGCCCTAGAAATGAAACAAAAAATCATATTAAAAATTTATGACATTGGTGGAAACATTTATTAAAATGCACATATAATTTAGAAGAATTTAATTAGGATCTTGCTTTTTGCAAAATATTAGGAAATCATGATGGCAATAAATTCCAAAGTTACTCCAAGGTAATAAGAATGTGTCTGTTCAGAGCTGTAAACCCTCCTGTATAGCTTGGGGTATTTTACAGGCAACAGCTCCTTATAAAGAAAAGTTGCTACCATTTCCTACTGGCTGGGGCCCAGCTTGAGCTTAACTATGCAAGTTGGCTTAGTGAATTTAGTTTTTAAGAAAGAACCTTTGGGTGAGGGAGCCTTCATCTATGGATAACAGTATCCAGCAGTGGAAATTCTGAATATATCACACTAATATTCACAGTAGTGTGTATCTTATTCCAAGCCTCCTATAGATTTGCATATGCATTTAAGGGCACAGGAGCTATAAATAAAAGGTTTGAGAATTATTTTCAAACAGAAAACAGTATGAGCTATCTGGAGGCTGAATGCAAAATCAGTGAGAGCTGTGGCCTGCTGACTGTGATGAATAATAATGCAGTGTGGTTTTGGCATATGTATCTCACAGCACAGGGTTCTTAGAGCATGCATTCCAGGCTATTTCCCCAGCCTGTGCTGGGTAACCTCATTCTCTTCCCTAGCATCAGTCTGAAGTGGTAGCAGAGTGTCAGCACTTGGGCATCTGCATCCAAAGGAATGGGAGGCTGGAAGTTCAGTGGTAACCACATGCATCAACATCAGCCCTTAGCCACAGTGAGGCGGTACTAGTGAACAATTGATGAAGGTCAACTTCAAATGTGCATGCATGAAATTGCCCACAAGGACACTTTGATAAAATGTGAAAGAAATCTTAAGGGACTGAAGCTTCCCTAGAAGTGTGTGTGAAGGGCGGGGGAGTGGAGAAAATGTGTTTATAACTTAAGATATGCAATTCTATAATGTAAATTATGGATTTTGGACGATTATGATGTGTCAACATGGGTTCATCAGTTATAACAAATGGACCAGTCTGGTGGGGATGTTGATAATGGAGGAGGTAGTGCATGTGTGGGGGTGGGGGGTGTACGGGAAGGCTCCATAACTCCCCCTCGGTTTTGCTGTGAACCTAAGTCTGATCTAAAATATAAAGTCTTAATACAAATTTTAAAAATAAAAGAATACGATTACTCTTAGAATCATAGATCCTTTACATGTTTTCTTTGGCATAAATATGTTGCATTACCTGGGGGAAAATTGATAAAAAGAAAATGAGAATTAATAAAGTTAATTAGTTTTATCTTCCTTAAACATTTAGGAAACCATATCTGCTGTTTGCCTTTTTAAATGATCTTTTAGTTTATTGAAGAAAATAATCTTGGTTAAACTTGTTTTAGGTCCTCATTTTAATAGCACTAGCAGACAGAACTAATAACCACAAATGAAACAGTAAATAACCTGACTGTGTGAGCCCTTGAAAATATTTATACATGATATTAAGCACCAATAAGACACTCTTAGCTGCTGTCATAGATTATTTATACTATAATTGTTTTCAGTTAGTAAAAATCAAATATGTAACAGAAGTATATAAGATAGTATCGCCCTGGGTAATATATGAAGCTGATATAGAACTGAATAACTTTTCTCTAAGTTATTAATGCAGAATGCATATGAATGTAACATACATTTGCATAAATGAGATTCTAACATGTTTTTATGGTAGTCTTTTTTTTCCTTTATATAACTCTACCCCTTTCTTTCCCAGCCCCTCTCAAGTAACTTGTTTCCTATGACCTGTGGCAACATCTCACATGAACATCTTTTGTCTATATTTTTGAATACCTGTGCTCTCATTATTTTTAGAGAATAGATGTCTAGAAGTTAGATAATGCCTAGGGTTTCTGGGTTAAAAGTTTATTTGTTTATTTGTTATTTATTTTTCAGAGAGGGGGGAGAGTGGGAGAAAGAAGAGAAACATCAATGCGTGAGAGAAACATCAATTGGTTGCTTCTCGCATGCCCCCAATCTGGAACCTGGCCCACAACCCAGGCATGTGCTCTGACTGGAAATAGACCCAGTGACCCTTTGGTTTGCAGGTCATCACTCAATCCACTGCACCATACTAGCCAGGGATGGGTTAAAAGTGTTAAAAATAGATAGATAAATAGATAATTGATAGATTATATTTTGAATATATTATATATAGTCAATAGTGCCAGATTTCTTTTTAAAGAATATGATTTACTCTTCTCTTTTTCATCTTCATCTGTGACAAACATCCTAGCTCATTTAATATATTTTCCAGTATTATGAGAATTTCTCTTAATACCAGTGAATTAGATTTTTTCATGTTTACCAGCCCTTTAGATTTGTACTTGTTTTTCTTTGTATTTCCTATTCATAACTTTTGTCTATTCACTTTTTGAATTGAGCCTTTGTATAATATAGGTGATAGTCATATGGAATTATAGGAATATCCTTGATATATTGTTAATTAACACTAAGCAAATTCAGAGTAAGATATGAAGGGGTGTGGGAGGGATAATCATCCAGCATATGCTTATTTTTATATTTTATTGTTTCACTTATATCACAAAGCACATTACTATGTAATTTAAAATACAGACTAAGAAATTTTTAAGTAATAAAAGATTGGTGATTTAAGTGGTAAATATGATTGCTTAGAAGATAAAATATATATATTCCATTTTTCATAAAAATAATCACTGTAACATTCTAAACAAAAATTTAGATGAAAGCAAAAGTAACATTAATCTCCTACAATACTCTAACAAATTTATATTAATCTTTAAAACAGTCTGAAATTGTCCTTTTAGTACCAAAACACTTGTTGGCATGTATTTATACTTTGACCAGTGAATTTTAAGCACTATGGTATTAATAGAAAATTGATATGGAAAAAGTCAATCAAATTTGATTAAAAGTCAAAAAACAAAACCTCACAAAATTGTCTTATCTGTAGAAATCCTACAATAGTTACTTGGGAAATATTTCTAAAGAGAAAATATTTGCATTAATTCATGAGAATGTTTTACTTTGGCTTATTAATATATTCTATGAAATTCAAAGTATATTCTTATGCTGCTTACTTTGGGTTAAAGTTATTTTAAAGTAAATATAATTTTAAAGAAGAAATCTTTTAAAAAATAAATCTATATAAAGTGACAAAATGTACTGAAACCTACAAGTAAATTTAGGGACTCTGGAAAATTAAAGAGATTAAGATATTTCATAGAACTGTACTTGATAATCTTATATTAATAATGAATAGTTTTTTTAATTTCTTAAAATATAAAATTTGCCAGCCAAAAGCAATCATTTAATATGAGATGCATGAATGATAGCGTAAATATAATCTAATTATATTTTAGTGTGGGCTAACAGGAAAAAAAAATGTAAACTAGGTAGCATTTCTCCTGCCCTAACTATAAGTTTTCTAGATATAGACTAAGTATCTTTCTATGTGCTTGAGACCTATAAAAAGGGGGTATTTTTTAACTATAAATCACTGCTATAGTTTTTTATAAAAACTATAAAATAACTATAGTTATTTTAACTATAAATAACTATAAATCACTATAAATCACAGTATCTCTTTAGTTAGAGATACTAAACATGAAAATTAGGCTGTAAACAATAAATGTCAACTTGACCATCTTGGCATGAACAGAGACTTTAATTCAACATAAATTGAGAAATATTTTTAATGTGAAGAGAAATAGTGATTGTATAAAATCTGAACTGAATATGGTGAAGTATTCGTTTGGTACAATTTGAGAAAAGTCAAGATATGCCCTCCTACCAAGGGACCCTGCTGGGGGTCCTGAATTCTGACATTACCGTTCCTTTGAGAGGGCAGTTGCTACAATAAAAGTATTATCTAGCATATCATTAACCCAGTAGTTCAAATTTCTTGAAAACATTAATTATCCAGTCACCCAGCAGTACACTGAGGTAATGAAATTCAAGATGGGTTGATTTTATGTTACTAGGGGACTGGAAAATTGTGGAGGGACGTGTATTGACCTGAAGAATTAGGTATGCGAAAGGCCATGTGTCATAGACTCTAAGTGAAAAGGCATCGACTTCCAGGGACTGGCAGCTGGGCCAGGGTGGAGTTGCTTGAAACTCTCCTCCTGGGTTTCCTGTGCACTTTTCAATCTCTTACACCTCTGCCCATAAACACAATCACTCAGTGTCATTGCTCCCTCGTACTTCACACACCTTCTTTTCTTGTTCTCCCTCTTAAGTAATCTTTGTGTAATATCTGTTGAGTTTTGTTCCTGAAAAGTGACCAATAGTTCTTATATGTTGAATTTATGAAAGGATACAAAAACAGACAAAATGTAGGCAGATATCTCTTAACCTTTTAAGAGTTCAAGTCTCTGAAGTATGTATGGGAACTTATTTTTAGGAACTTGTCAAAAATTATACATACAATTAAGAATTGTTGCTTATATTCTATAGTTTTTGGAAATCAAAGAAAAATCTTTTTCCTCCCTCTACTATTGTAAGGGATATGCCACTCTGTTTTCCTTGAGCCAAACATAGATTATGCATATGTTAATAAAGAAAAATGCAAGATAAAAATTCAAAGGGAATAGACAGTAATAGGTCTGAATAGAAGATGAATACATAGAAGTCATTTAAAAATATTTGTAGACCTGCTGGACCAACTAAATGAATCATAAGATGGTACTGAAATTCCAGTGAACTCTTTTATGGTAGAACTTAAAAGAGAATATAATATAGCTATTGCAAAGAATGAAGCAGAAATAACAAAGAATAATTTAATATGAGTTATTAAATGAAAAAAGCAATATATTTGCCACAAGTGTTTGTTGATTTCTAAAAACTCTTCATCTTTTCCCGTCATATGTAATTTTAATGTAACCAAATCTGCTGTCCTATTTGCAATTACTTTTGCAATTTCTAAGTATACCAATTTTTGTGTTCTCCATGTTTGAAAATAAATATTTGTATGCATGTAAAAATTAAAACGAAAGCATGGTTCAGTATATACTGAATAGTGTGCGACCAATGCTGTAAACTTTTAAAAAGGGTTTAATATATACTTGTGAGACAAATGTTTTTGGAAAGCAAGAAATTGATACAGACTTTTACTAAAGAGCAGGATTGAAGGACTGGTGGTCAGGAATGGAAAGAGACATATTTGGACACAGCATTGTATGCTATTTTTTTAACCAAGTGCAGGTATTTTTCCTTCAAAAACAACTTCAATATTTTTTAAATTATGATACTATAATGTTTATATTTCTTCACCATTTTACCTATCTATAATAGGTATTATTCCTTTAAAATGATGTCAAAAGATTAAAAATCAAGATACAGTAAGATTTAAATAGTAGTACAATGTCATAGCATTGGAGAGCTGATTATTGGGTCTGTTCATAAATATCACCATTGGGTGGCCACAGAATGTGGAGTACAATGCTAGAGTGTTTATAAAAATAAAGAGAAGCTTCCAATTTCTCCAAATTCTTGTCAACCCTTATTATTATCTTTTTTTAATTATAACCATCCTAACAGATGTAAAATAGTATTTCATTGCTGTTTTACCTCGCATCTCTCTAATGAATGATGTTGCATGTTTTCCCTGTACTTATTGGCAATTTGTATTTCTTTAAACAAATGCACCTTCAGATCCTTTCATAAAATGGTAGAGCCCTTTAGCCAACAGCTGGGCATTAAACTTAGAGTTACCATGTGACCCAACAATTCTACCTCTACTTATGTATGTACACAAAAGAAATAAAAATACATAAAAAGCTTGTACATGAATATTTATAGTGGCATTATTTTTAATAGCCAAAGGTAGAGACAACTCAAATGTCCATCAGCTGATGAAAAGATTTAAAAAAATGGTATATCCAAATAGTAGAAAAGTATTTGGCTGTACAATGGAATAAATGACTGATACATGCTACAAACATGAATAAACCTTGGAAACATTATGTTACATGAAAGAAGCCAGTCACAAAAGACCACACATTGTATGATTTCACTTACATGAAAGTTCCAGAAGAGGTAAATCCACGAAGACTGAAAGAATGCAGATTGGTGGTTGTCTAGGGCTAAGGGAATGGAGGGAAATGGGACCTCATGGGTACAGGGTTTCTTTTGGGATGATGAAAATGTTCTAAAAAAAGTGGGGGTTATTACATAACTCTGTGAATATTCTAAAAGCCACTGAATTATACACAAAAATGGGGAGCTTGTATCAGATGTGAATTGTGTCTTTAAAAAAAACTATTTTTAAGAGAGAGCATGGAGTTTCTTGTCTTTAAAAATCTTAGACTGCATATTTCCAAATTATTTGTTTTTTATTATGAAAAAGTGCAAATAACCATTGTCAAATATGAACCTTTGTTCTTTCATATGTTGATATATTTATTCAACAAACTAATCTGTGGTACCATAGAATGATTAATACAAAACAGGATAAGATATATAAAGTTGAGAGACAAAGCATTTGTACAGTGGATGAGAGATGAGTGTTGGGTTAGTGGCATTAAGTTCTATAAATTTAATCCCAGATTTGGTGATAGTGGTGGTGGTAGGAAGACTTTACCAGAAAAGATGACACCAAAGTAGGCCATGATGGTTTCATCAGAAGGTAGCCATGTAGAAGGAATATTTCTGAGAATCATCCTTCCCTTCCACACACCCTCCATCAGGGATCTGCCCTTGACAGGCATATTGTTATTATTAGATCATCACTGCTTACCACAGTTGACCAGACCATAAATAAACCCCAGACCAAAACTGCTCCAGATGTTCTTTCTGAGGAATTAAGAATTTGGATTTAATCCACCTAGATGGATATAACTTGAACTAAGGGACGTAAAGTCAGAAAATATGGGTCTGCCCTCATCTGTTATCTATATGTAGAGGCTAGAGAGCCAGGCCAGGAAGGTGGATGAAAGAAAATGATACCCTGAGAGAAACAGAGATAAGAAATGGAAAGCAAGTACTGCCGAGTTACTTACTGGTGGCTCTCTCCTTCCTGCTTCCAGGCCTAGTAGCCCTGCCTTTTGTAAGATACAGCAGTATCTTTCCATAAAATTACCCTTTGGCTTCAGTGGAAAAAATAAAAATAAAAAGAAGGGTTAGAAAGAATGTGAAGAAAGCAGGAATACATAGTCGAATCCAAAGAGTTGACATGTATAAAGGCTCAGATTCTGTGAGATTTGGGTAATGCTCTTTTTGAATATAAAGCCTTGCTTTTTATATTGTTTATTTACTGCAATGTTGGAGTCATATAATCATTCATAATCAAACATGGTTTCATTAGAGGAAATCAGACAAAATCATTCAATTTATGATAAATTGTTTCCCACAAAGCAACCTGCAACTACCAATGAGTATGATGAGAAATCAACAGGAGAAAAATGCCAGTCCAACCAGTAATTCTATTCCTATCCATTCTCCAAAACTCTAAGCTATTTCACAGGGTAGTGGGTACTTTGCAGCGTTTATTTCTAGAATAATAATGTCACAGAAGATATATTTATAATTAGAAAGAAATATAAGATAATCAATAGCAGAACTTAATCCTCTGAAATAGAAATTTAACACAAAACAATCTAAATTGAGATTTAGGATATGTTTTTCCAAAGTCTAGAGGAAAGAAAAATGATACAACTGAAACTAATATAAAATATTGAATGTAGATTGTAATTTAAATTATTTTAAATAAATATTTGAAAAAGTAAGTTTAATACTTACCTTATATACATATGTTAGAAATTTAAATTTAAAAGGATTCAGAAGTGAGAACTGGTACAGAAATATTTCAACTAAAACACTGAAATAAAACAAGGATTAAAATATGTTTATAGGGAAATACAGAAAAGTTATAAAGATTTTTGGATCCTGAATTAGGTAATAGGAATGAAAGAAACAGAAAATCACTAATAACTTTCTTAAAATTTGTTTACCATTCTTTGTTGACTTTTGGCCAAGAATGAACATCTTCCAGTTTTTTTTTGTTCATCTGACACTTTCTCTAATGTCTCTGCCTGGATTGATATACGTGCATTTTAATATCCAGCAATCTCTTCTTACCCTCATATAGAATAATTTAGTAAAGGACATGATTGTTTTCGATATCACATTCAGATATAGTTCGGTACATACAATGTCATTATAGCTAGTGTAGTTCTCACAGTTAGCATATTGCAGGGAAAAAAAGAAATGGCATTTTAAATTCTGAAGCCAAGTCATTTGTGCTTTACATACATAATTCACATATAATTTTGAGTAATGTGTTAGAAGGATTAAATGTGTCAACCAAGTTATGTTTCCAAATAGGCACATTTCATTGATTTGGGCTAGCTTGGCAGATACTGAAGGTTTAGATCTTAATTTTCTGTCTCAGATAGCTGCTCTATATCATTATAGCACTAATTGAAATAATGCTAATGTCAGCTCACTCTCATATAAGTAATTCTATTGAAAATCATTTGTATACTCTGTATATCAACATGATTCTATATATCA
>JAPYXV010001957.1:0-13594 GCA_028533065.1 Trachops cirrhosus | reverse complement strand
TATTTCCTAAAAACCAGGGGCACTACCCGATGTCACCCCGACATAATCATCAAAACAGAATCTCATCGGTCCCTTAGTGCCATCGCATCCTTAGTCCCCATCACTTTCACAGGGGTGTCCCCTGTTCACCAGTGTCCTCCCGCAAAAGGGTCTGATGGATGTGGACACTCCCGTCCCCTTCTCCTGCTACGGCTGTGGTGTTTGAGTGTTTCATAGGCCTTGTCTGGCTTGTGTGCTTTGAAAGCATGTGGAGGGATTTGTACTATATGGCCACTGTTCCTGTGAGACAGCCAGAAGTCGGCATTAATATATTTGAACCATTTAAAAATATTCATCCAGTCTTTTTATAATTTCATTTCTGAGAGTAGTTTAGGTTAGACTTACTAAAACTCTTCCAGGTAGAGAGAAAATGGAAATGTTTTGTCAGCATATCAATAGATTTTCCTTTTGCTGGATATTTAACTTGTTGATAAACTTTTGCTATAACAAACAATGCTACAGTAAAAAAATAAATAAATCTGCAAACTTTTGGGGAATCGGCAGATTTTTGGTTCGTGTCGGTAGGACTGGAACTAACAGTTTGCCGTGTTGGACCAGCACAGAAGCCACTGCACCACACACTGCTAAATTACCCTTCACAGGATCGAGTCAAGTCCTACTCATCCAACCATGCAAGGGAACTCTTGTCCAGTGATTAGCACGGATAGTTTAAAAATCTGACAAATTCATGGGTGTGTAAGGGTACATATTGTACCTTTTATTGGTATTGTCTTGATTGTTCGTGAGATTTTCAATCTTTTCCAAGTGTATTTTCCATCCCTGCACTCCTCACATTCTGTCTCCTGCACCCTTGCACGCAGTTCGGCGGGTCCTAATTTATGTACAGGAGCTCCCTATATATTCTGGATCCTGACACTTTGTCATAAGGGATTTAACAACTTTGAGAAATAATAGATGTTTCTGCGGGAAAGACTTCTCACTGAAGGAGGTGGGTGGGGAGGGGTGGGGGATGGGAACCCCAAGAGAGTCACCGCTGGGTGGAGTGTGCTGGGAAATGCCGGAAAAATCCTCACTCCTTAGGGTCCATATGAGATTTGGATCCAGAAATCACGACAAGACTAAGACACCAAATTCTGTTCCCACAGCAATATAGCAGAATCCCAGGTTTTATTTACTCCCTGACACAAAGGGAAAACAACCACCAAAATTCTAAGTGTTATTAAACAACATTCCTAAGTAGTTATATTTTATAGTGTTACTTTATATACAGATAAATATTTAAATACCAACACAGAGTGAGAAATTCCTAAAAGTAACGATCAAAAATATCGTTTTTAAAACACAGTGAACTTAGACCAGGACACACAAAGAATCCCTGAGGTTCTGAACTCTCACAGTGTTTTACCATCGATGTAATGTGCAAAAACATGGTCCTGATACAGAGATCTGCCTCATTTTCCACAACCAAAGGAGAAGATGGAAAGTGTTCTCTTTCTGACATTACTTGTTCAAGCATTAGAATACTCAGTACAAGATCAACAAACAACAAGTGCTGGTGAGGTTGTGGAGAAAAGGGAACCCTAGTGCACTGTTGGTGGGAGTGCAGACTGGTGCAGCCACTGTAGAAAACAGTATGGAATTTCCTCAGAAAACTGAAAATAGAACTGTCTTTTGACCCAGCAATTCCACTGCTGGGATTGTACCCTAATAACCCTGAAACCCCAATTCAAAAGAACCAGTTCACCCCAGTGTTCATAGCAGCACAAGTTACAATAGCTAAGTGCTGGTAGCAACCTAAATGCCCATCAGTAAATGAGTGGATCAGAAAACTGGTACATTTACACAATGGAATACTATGCAGCAGAGAGAAAGAAGGCGCTCCTACCTTTTGCAACAGTGTGAATGGAACTTGAGAGCATTACGTTAAGTGAAATAAGCCAGGTGGTGAAAGGCAAATACCATATGATCTCACCTATAAATGGAACCTAATCAACAAAACAAACAAGCAAGCAAATTGTAATCAGAGACCTCGAAATTAAGAACACAGTAACCAGAGGGGGGCTGGGAGGGGATAATGGTGGGGGGGGGGAGGAAGGGTTGTTAAAGAACATGTATAAATGACACATAGACAAAGCCAAAGGGGAGTGGATCGAGGGTGGGAGGTGGGGATGGCTGGGGTGTGGGGGCATGTTGGGGAGAAAATGGAAACAACTGTACTTGAACAGCAATAAAAAATATATTAAAAAAAAAAAAGCCCTGGTTGGTGTAGCTCAGTCGATAGAGCATGGGCCTGGGAACCAAAGGGACGCGGGTTTGATTCCCAGTCAGGGCACATGCCTGGGTTGCGGGCCAGGTCCCCAGTGGGGGGCATTCAAAAGGCAACCACGCACTGATGTTTCTCTCTCTCTCTTCCTCCCTCCCTTCCCCTCTCTCTAAAAATAAATAAAGTCTTTAAAAGGAAACAAGACTCAGTGCAAGAACCCCAACAATTGTCCCAAAAACTGTCACGAAGAGAAAATAAAAACAAATGTCAAAAAAAGTGCAAAAAGGCCCTATGCCCTTTGCATCATCTGTAGCACCACAATCTTCTGGAGGCTTTAAGGGCTGCAGCTCCTGAAGGTCAAAAGATGAGCAGCTGGAGATGATGGAAAGGCGGCCGACCAGACAGGACACGAGTTGAACTAGACCACATTCTCAGGAGCTTCTGAGAAGCACCTTCTGACATCAGCAGAAAAAAAAAATATGTTTATCTCAGTGACTGAGGGAATCCTGGGTCAGTTTCCCTGCAGTGACCAGCCCCAACCCTTCCATCTCAAATCCCCTCCTCCCTGAGAGTCACATACTTCCACTCACTGGGTCCTGCAGTGGGTGGGTATCCATGTCCTGTCTTCTTTACTACATGACAGACCCAAGTCAGGCTAATGACAGGTGGGCAAGGACTCAAGGGGCAAAGGAAGCCCTCGTCGCCCTGGTAACAGCATGCCACTCCGAGAGCCATTGTCCCTGGCCTGCCCTGTGCATTCCTGCTCTAGTTAGTGGTCAGATCCCACTCCACCAGCAACTCAGCCCCACCGTCTCCCCAATCCCTCTGCTCAGGGCAGGGCCCCTCAGGCGCTCAGGATCTGGGCTCTGGAGGAGGCTGGTTGCCAGGTGATTGCACCAGGTTCAGCCAGGAGTCCAGGAGAAGTGGTCCCCTCTACCAGCCTCTGGCACAGTCCCTACTGTTCAACCGCTTACCTGCTATCCCCCAAGCAACTTTCTGTGGAAACAAAGCAGTAAACTCCAGCCTTTTGAGTTGGGTCTGCAACCCCTTCCACCTTCTTCCTGGGATTATACCCAGGCCCCCTCCTCTTAGCACCCTGGATAGTGCCCTTGCCTGGCACACATCCCATGCAGCCACCATGTTGGTGTCACCTGAATGTGAATACACCCCTGTGCTGTGTGCCTGCTGTCCCCACACCACCCACCCTGGGCCCAAACGCTCTCTCCCAACAGAGTCTGAGTCAGGACTGAATCACTGAACCCCTGCAGCACCAGCAGGCCTTAGGCCTTGGCGTGGGCCCCTGTGTTTCCTGCTGGCACCAACGGTGAGGGGACAGCAGCTCTCGGGGCCCAGCTTGTCCATGTGACTGCTGTCACATGGTGCTAGGTCTTATTCTCCTGGTCTCTTTTCCAGGGTCAGTGAGGGTGCGGGTGTCAGACTGGGAAGTCACCTTCCCTGTCCTCACTGTAGGCCTTCCGCACCCCACTTTCCACTCAGTTATGCCGTCCATACATGTTACCTAAAACCTCTGTACCTGTAAAGGATCCAGCCTAGATGCCAAGTGTTTTTAAGATAAAAATCGGTGTGAGGATTAAGGCGATGTTGTCTTTGATAATCACGGCCTTGGATGGGGCTGGGACTGGGCCCGTAGTTGTGGCTACAATTGGTGCAGCTGCAAGGGAAACACCGGAGTGTCAGCTGTGTCCAGACCCCATTTATGAGGAGACGCCCCCTCAGCCCTGCTGCCCCAGGTGACCCTACGATGTGGACAGGATCCACCCCTCTAGTGTGGCAGCCACTGTGGCAGGTCCTGGGGCTGGAACAAAGCGAGGAGATGGGCCCTGTCCCCTTGGGCTCCTACAGCTAATGGGGGAAGCAGGGTCACAACATACCCAGTCCCTCTGCTGTGACAGAAGAGGAGGTGACACAGGAGGAAGGTGGTAGAACAGTCTTCTCAAGAGCCGATTCAAGGTGCTATTGAAGGATTTCCAGAAATAAGCAGGTGAGATAAAGAAGAAAAGTGATGTGAGAAGAGGGAAGAGTACAGGTCTGGAAGAGAAGGAGGCCCTCATGTTTGGGGTCAGCAAGAAATCCACAGT
Source organism: Trachops cirrhosus (assembly GCA_028533065.1). Classification (NCBI taxonomy): domain Eukaryota; kingdom Metazoa; phylum Chordata; class Mammalia; order Chiroptera; family Phyllostomidae; genus Trachops; species Trachops cirrhosus. The sequence goes on along the minus strand of JAPYXV010001957.1, from coordinate 9,232 downwards.
GAGTGGCCCAAGGTTAAGTGCAGGTAGAGGAGACAGGAGGAGGTGAGAAGGGAAAGGAGGGATGTGGGACATTTCTGTGGCTTTATTTTTAAGAAACCCAACGTGGTCAGATCAGTTTCTCAAACCACACACAGAAACACAGACAGTGTCAATGCCAGTTCGAGAGACCATAGCTTTTCCCTCTGCAGTTACCTTCTGTTTCCAGAACTGTGCTCTGATTAAGCAACTTTGCACAATCTCCATCTGAGACCAAAACAAGGAGATTGGTCACGTATTTGTCACTTTCCAGTGTCTCCTTTAATGATCTACATCCAGGATGCAACTCTGTCCAGCGTCTGTTCTTGGAGTCAAAGCGGAGACACATCTGTCTTTTGAAGCCAAACTCCCAGAATGTTTTGCGGTGTCCACTGGATTCCTGCTGACACATCATGTAGACCTGCAGGGAGAGAGAACCTGTCCCCAACCCCCATGGGAAAGAGGTCAGCCTCAGCTCTTGAAAGATCCTCTGTCCCCACCTAGTAACCAGCCCTTGGCTCCCTCCTGTCTCCTGGTCCTGAACTGTCTGAACTGTCCTCTGAACCCTGGCTGCTGGGCCTCTTGGGTAGGAAAAAATTCCAACATTTACATAAACACAGTTGTTCCCTAACCCTACAACACTGTTCTACCTCTACCCTGGATCGTGCAAACTTACTAAAGGCTTCACAAATATTTTCTTTATTGTCCAGCAGTGCCTTCTGGAGCTCTTCCACCAGGTCCTTCCAATGTTCACACCGTTGGTTCCAGACCTCTGTGGCATTCAACGTCATCCCCAGGGGACCAACAGGTTTGGCGATCTTATTCTTACAGGAATATTTAAAAAATTGGGTCCCATTGATCATGCCTACAAACTCACACCATGATGGTCCACTAGCAGAGACACTGATTATAGAGCAAAGAGAGGGCGCATCTGTGAAGGAGAAAATGCAGGTTAAAGTTGGGGTTGAAAGAAAAGTGACCATAAGCATCTCCCCCATCTCTGTGACAACAAGTGACTCCCCTTGACACCTGAGCTGGCAGACCAAGGACTGACCCTGTCAGGTGCCTCTCTTCACCAGGTGAAGGCTAGTTCCCCTCCCTTGCTTGAGGGAAACCAGGAGACCTCTGCCTGGCAGAAACCACACCTGAAACCGCATGTCTCCAGATATGTCCCCTCTGCCCACCAGGCCAATACCCATCATCACCCAGCCCACAACCAAACCAGGGACGTGCCAGGTGGCTATGGAGGAAAAATCTAGATGCCAGAGGATTGTCAGGAAATAACCAGCGCCCTGCAGGGACATGTAGCAGGCTGCTCCTGACAAAGCTGGGTGACAGTGGGGTGGGGGATATTGATAGATCTTAATGTGGGAGAAGGGAGAGTTCAGGATTGTGGGATGTGATTTAGCACAGCCCTGGGCGATGGCGCCACCCCGCTGCTGGGATGGGTCTTGCCAGGTTGGCAGAAGGCGTGGCTACTGTGCATGGGGCAGAACGGCTAGAACTTCTGAGCAGGCAGTAGAGGAAGGGTCAGCTGGCTCAGGGAAGTGAATATTACAGAGGGAGGTATAATACGAAAAGGCAGGAAAGTGTCCAATCAACCACACTCCATGGGAAAGCCTGAAGTTCTTGTTTATCAAGCCTACGTGGAAATAGCATGGAGAGAAGAGCACCAGAATTCTCAGAAAGCTCAATGATGCCTTTTGCTGAAGGTCAGCAATGGTGGTAGGAGTCAGTGTCCCCCAAGTGGCTGCCAGCAGTAATGGGGGTGGCAAATGTCGAGATAACAAATCACAGGTACAGGAGCTCTATGGCAGGGAAATCCACACCATTTAAACAGGGCCTGGTAGAGATGAGTTCCATCTATGAAACATCAGAGTTGCCCATCATGAGTGTCATTAGCTAACGCAGGCCGAGTGCTCATGAGACAGAGGTCACTTTTCTGGCACAGAAAGGAGCAGGGTCACAGGGTCACAGGGAACAATGAGATGCAGCAGCAGGTGGCCCCCATCTTGACACCAGAAAGTGCCAGCACCACCCTCCACTCACACCTATGGCTTCACGCAGTGTCTCCCACGCCCCTTCCACCCAGGAAGCAGTCCACCCAAGGAAGGGGAGCACAGGCCCCTGCCTGTGGGACCCAAGTCCTCGCACATCACTCCTCCCAGAAACCAGAGGCAGAATAAGGCATGGTTCTTGCCCTGGCTGGTGTGGCTCAGTGGCATGAGTGCCAGCCTGAGAAGAGAAAGGTCTCTGGTTCGACTCCTGGACAGAGCACACACCAGGGTTGTGAGTCAGGTTCCCCTCTCATTGTTTCTCTTCATCTCTTTCTTCTTCCCTGCCCCTCACTCTAAGAAATAAATAAAATCTTTACCCAAAACAAAAAAAGGGTAGAGCATGTTTGTGGCTCTTAAACAAACAGTCAGGGCATCCTGGGAGACGATTCCCTAAGGAAGAGGTCACCCATATATGGGACTCCCTATCTACTCTAAATCTGGGGTGAGCAAACTAGGAAAGTGGCCACATCTGATAGGACTGGCCACATCTGGTCACCAAATTATTTGATGTTTTTGGCTGCTTTTGCACCACACACATGGAGGTGCCCAGTGCCTCCAGAGACAATTACCAAGAGGTCTGTGCAGACAAAAATTTACCATTTACCCTTTGCAGAGAACGTTTGCAGTCTCCTGCCCTGGCCTATGGCCTTTATGTAAAGCTGCCTCCTCAGCAAGTGGGAAACGTGGGTGTGGGAACAAAGGGGAGGGAGGGAGAGAGGGAGGGCCCTTCCTGACCACCAGCCCCAGAATCACACTTCTGAAAAATGTGCCCCCTGCCCCTCCGGCTCTAGGATCTGTGGGCCAGGTGCCTAACCTTTTGCTGGGTGTGACTTCAGGCAAGGGGGAAAAAGTGCCACTTGGAGGAGGGAGGGGTTAGCATCACTTCATAGATGGGAAGGTACTAGAGGCTCTACAGAACTGGAACCCCACGGAATTGGGTAACAAAACTGGATGAGCTGGGGTGGGGAGCAGTAATTCTGAGAGGAACTGGTTAAAATGAGTGCCTGGAGCTGCAGGCTCCGTGGTCAGCTGGCTCAACGGCGCTGGGAAGTTGAAGGGTGGAGAACAGTGGGGATGAGGGAGGGTTCGCTGGGAAAGTCCTGGGAGTGGAGCAGGGGCAGGAGGCCCTGTGCGGATGGAGACCCTGAGGAAATGCCCGGGTCTCGACGCCTGGGGTTATGGGACAGGGACTCCCAGTTCCCTGAGCACCACGTGACCCAAGGTTAGGGGAGCGGCCTAGGGACCACAGGTGTTCACTTTTTGTCCCTAGCCACCTTTTTTTGGTCCTTCCTCTTGCCTGGATGGCAACAGCCTGCCCCTGAGCCCGAGGATGGGACTGAGAAGAGGGCAGAGGCGCCACCCAGAGGAAATATTTTCAAACTGCCTTGAGCACTCCGTCCCCATCAGCGAGTTTAAGGCCCCCACCCTTCTCCTCACTCCCTTTACCCCTTTCTTCCCCAACCACCCCACGGAAGAGTGAACTCACCTCCTTGCGCCCTGAAACAGCAGGACAGCACAGCCAGGAGGACCACAAGGGTAAGACGGAAAATTGAGCCTGTCATCCCCTCCACGGCGAGCAGCAGTTGGAGCATAACTCCACTGGGGCGCGAAATGTGTCTGCCCGGAATGCCTGGGAAAAGTGTCCAGCAGAACAATGAGCCGCGATGCCAGGAGCCGCGGTGCCAGGACCTGCGAGCCCTGGGCTGTGCGTCAGCCGGCCATCCACCCCTCCCCTCCGCCGTGGGCCCTGGAGAAAAAACGACGGTGCCTCGACCCAGGGACGGTTTCCTGGGTTCTGAACCCGCTCCAGGCCCAGGCACCGCCAGTGAGCCGCAGGCGGCGCTGTATGAATGCCCACGCCCAGCGCTGCGTTGACAACCCAAACACCAGCCCCCCAACACCTACAGAAACTCCTAACCCACCTTGTCTCCCCACCAGCCGAGGAAAGGGGAAGGAGAGATATCCCCATAACACCAGACAAACAGCCCCGCGCCGGCCTAAAAAACACCCTCTGGGGGCCGCCGCAGCCCTGCCCCCACCTCGGAAAACCGGGTAAGCCAGCACCCCGCGCGCGCGGCGCCACCCCTGCTCTGGGGCCGGGAACCGCCACACCGCCACCAGAGGCACGCCAGCCACGCCAGCCGGCTGCCCGCCCCCAGCTTCACCCTAACACCGGCCCCTGACCAGTACAAGCTCCCAACACACCTTCTCCACATACCCGCGCAGGAGAGCAAAGAAAAGAGATGCAGCCTCTACGGCCGGACCGATCGCGCCCCAGGACTGCTCCGCGGAGATCAGCCCCACCACGCCCACGCCGCCGGCTGCACACCGCAGGCGGACCCCGCGCCTCCAGCCGCTCCGAGCGGCCGGCCACCCGAGCACCACGCCCTTCTGCGCAACCTGCGCGGGCCAGCTGGACGCCTGGGTCCCGATGCCAGCCCCAACCCGGTCCCTCACGCCGACAAATTCCAGATGCCCGAGGCACCTTCTCTCTCACCAGCCCAATGAAAGCTGGCAGGCGCGGCCTAACTACGGGACACATCCGACACCGAGAAAGCCAATGGGGGCAGTCCCTGGCGTGGGCCGGGCCCGGCCTCCCCAGCCCGCCTGTGCCCGATGGTGGCCGCTGCGGAGACCGCTGTACCCCGCACCGCCTCGCCCAGAACCCGCCCGGCACCGCGAGCCCCAAGCCGCATCGTCCTTCCCGGATCCCTGGGCACCGCGCGACGAGCCCGGAGTGGCGCCGACATCCGGCTGCGCGCCGCCGCCCCGCTGGACCCCAGAGCACCCGCCGCCCACCGCTACCACCTCCCAGCCTACCTTCTCCCCCACCGGTCTCGCAGAGGAGCAGAGACACCCCTGTTAACCCCGCGCCAATCTCCGGGCGACTAGGAGCTGCTAAACTCGCAGTGCGCCTGCTCCCCGCCCCCGTGAGTCAACTGAGTGCGGAGTGCCCGCCCGGCCTCCACCACCCAGCTTCGTTGACGCCTCTAGCGGCTGTAGCGGCTGTAGCGGCTGTAGCGGCTGACTGCTCCACAGCAAAGAGTTACTCGCCCAAAACGTCAATACTACAAGAAACTTTTCACTTTTAACAACTTTGTTGACAGGAGAGACCTGGTTCTTCTTGCTAAGGCTTGTAAAGAATTACAGATCAGCAAATCTGTTAGCTTGCAATCGGTTTATTAGCGATCCGTTCCCATGGAAGAGAACGGGACTAGCTGGAGTGTGAGGCGGGGAGAGGGCGGTTCAGGGCGAAGCAGGGCGGCAAAAGTAAGAGCAGCTGAAGGCCAGGTGGCAAGCCCCCAGGTGGCTCGAGGCTGGGTGGCCGGCCAGACAGCAAAGAACCCCAAAACGCCCCTAGTTCCCGGAGAGCAGAGTCCTTTGTTCTGAGGACTTACATAGCTGGTGGGATAGGAGAAAAAGTTACCCACTGATTAGTGGGTACGTGTGGTGCCAGCTGTGCTGGGAGAGGTGACTACCCAAACTTAGGTATGTGGGGAGGGGGTCTGTTAGCCCAAACCCTTACCTTGCTCCAGACTCCATTTGTTCACCTTGTTGTAAAACAGATACGAGACAGGAGGCAGTGAGTTAAAGTTAGGCAGTTACCCCAAGTTATTTATGGGTTCTTTCTGTGAGCATTAGGGACTCCCTTGTAAAACAGATCGTGACCAGAAGAAGACAATTAACCAAAGTTGCCTTGTGGGCTTTTTCTTTGGGCCCTGTGGACCCTCTCCTGCATTCCAGGCCTTGGGATGAAAGCACAGCTTCAAGGCTTCCTTTCCCAGATAGTGGAAATGCTACATAGAATTTCAAGGACTTCCCTCCCTCCCTGTTAACATAGTGTTTCTCGTGATGCTGGAACACCTGGCAGTAGTATCAGATCAGGCTCAGGACAGCTGAGTCAGTGGGTGAGACATGTCTCCCTCCTCCTCCCTGCCTTGGTTTACTATTCATTCTATCTAAGTGATCAAAGGTGTTTCCTGGAAACCAGGGTGCTAAACCCCCGTGGATAACAGCAGTGAGTCTCAGAGTTCTTCCTGTGCTGTCTCCTGCCTCACACTTGATCAATCCCAGCATCTTCTCCATACAAGGCACAAATCTTTTTTTCCATTTCAGTTGTGTTTTTACCTTTCTCGAAATAATAAAGCACAATATGCCAAAAATGTTGAGTATCTTCTACCATCTTCAATATTAAAATGGCTACACAAAAGTTCAACAATGTTGATCAGGGTTTTTTTTAATGCACACTGTCACAATACAATCTAACGAAATTGTTTCGGATGACGTTAAACACAGCTAAGCACTACTAGAGCCATCTTATGGACAAAAACCAAATGAAGTTTTTGGCCAGCCCAGTATTTAAATCAAACACTCTCTGGGTGGGCTGTCCAACCATTTGGCTTCTAGCATCACTGTGGTCCAAGAGCCAAATAGATAGCTCTCTGGAGTCCAGGCTCTTGGTTGGCATTCCAACATTTCTAATCATTTTAATAATGGCACTCTGCCTGCTTGTGGCAGGTGAGCTCCTATATCTCAAACGTACTGTCTTGGGATTGTTTTTATCCCCATTACTTCCGGGAGCCCATATCTGGAATACAATCTGCACCCGCCAAGCCCGGCCATCGCTGAGCTTCTTCACAACGGTGATGCCCTTCTCACGGTCAGGAAAGAAGAAATGTTTCCCTCTACGCTTCTAGTTCTTCTGACTGCTCTAATCATTACATTAACACAAGACACAGTAAATGAGAAAAGCACACTTTAATTTACTACATAGGGGAGCTCAGAGAAATGTGAGACTCTGCAGTGGCCAAAGTACACAGTTTTTATAACCTTTTGACAAAGAAACTATAAATTTGTAAGGACTGACAAGACTCTGGGCTTGCAGCAGTAAATGAGTAATGAAGTGGCAGGCTTCACTTATACAGCCTCCTAGGCTCTAAATTCCCTGTGTCTTGTGCTAAGGATGTCCTCTACCTCCTGGTACAGGCAGACTGTCTTGCTTTTAGGGGGACAAGGGAGGGTCAGAGTGTCCTTCTTGCCCAGCTGTTCTTAAGCAACGTTAATTCAAAATGACCGATATGCCGAAGTGACACATTCTCTGGTGGCCTACTGTGAACGTCATCGTCGGCAGCTTCCCTGTAAGTTTCATGAACGAACCGCCCTCCTCTGCCGGGAGCACAGTTGGCAGACAGCTTATGCTCGTTCTGGCTTTGCACACCGTACCCACTCTGGCGTACGTGTTCCTGGAGCCTTTCCACCCCATCCTGTACCACCTACCTTGGAAATTCCTCGTGTTCTCTTCCATGCTGTGCAGTCAGTGCTTTTACCAAACCCCCAAGACCCATCCCAGCAGCAGGTGGGCCGTATCTCCCAGGGCGGCACCAAGTCCCTCCACCCATAACTGTCAGCTCTCCCTCTCCAATGCTGGGTTCTCACCTCAACAAGCCACCACCGTCGTCCCGCTTCCTCAGGACCAGAACCCTGCACACTCTGACCTCTCCCCGCAGGGCGCTGTGTTGTCTGTGACGATCCTCCGGCATCCAGACCCTTTCCTCCCCTAGCTGGTCAGGCACCTCCCTGCCCTGGTTATGGGATGACTGATGCTGGGTACTGGCCAGGGGGGCACAGGGGCCATGTGAGGGGGTGTGTGGCTTCTTGTGTGAATTTCTGCCAGGCAGAGGCCTCCTGGTCCTCCTCCAGCACTAGCCTTCACTGGTGATGGGAGGACTGGGCAGGCTCAGGTCTTGGTCTGGCAGCCCAGCCGTCAGAGGGATGCTCCTGCTGTCACAGAGATGGGGGAGGCTGTCTTGGGTCCTCCCCTACCAACCCCAGCTGTCACCCCCATTTCCCTTTGCAGATGTTCCCTCTCTTGCTACAATTTCACCTTCACTTCTAAGCCTAGCCCAGGGCAACCATGGTATGAGGTTCAAGGACAAGTCAATGGAAACATGTTTTTAATAAAAAAACATGTGTCATGTTTTTTATCACTGTGTTAGCGAGAAAGTCAAACGATTTGGTCCTCTGCAGATGAAGGTGAATGACCCAAAGGCCCGAGAGAGGCAGGCAGGAGCTCTGAGAGACCTGGAAGAAAGGCTTGAAAAGATACTGCTGGACATTAAAACAGAGATTTTCACATCCTTGTTAAGTTTGAAAGACTCAGGGTAGAAGTAGAACGGTTCTCACAGGGTAATGGAGGTAAGTGTTTATGTAATTACTGGACATTGGTCCCACCCAGGAGGCCCAGAAGCCAGGGTGGGACACAGAGGACAGAGCCGACCAGGAGAGAGCAGGGGAGCAGAGGGCTGGGTACCAGGTGCAGACAAGATCTCTCAGGACCTGAGCTGATCTCCTTCCTGTGGGCATGTGGATCAGATCCCCCGTCCCTGCAGCAAAGGATGATGTGTCGGCAAGAATCCAATGGTCACACCAGAGCATCCTGGGAGTTTGGCTTCCATGGGTAGATATGTCTCCTCTATGGCTGAAAGGATAGAAACTGGACCGGGGTGCAGCCTGAAGTCAGAAGGTTAAAAGTGACATTGGACAATGGCAGAGCTGCGCCTGCGTGTCTCACAAAGATCCCAATGGAGACCGGAATGGCTGACGTGAGCAACACCCGTGCCCTGGAGAGAACGCTGGGGAAAATAGTCACTGAGAAGAGAGGCAGTTCTTTGGAAATGAGATGGACTTCAGCACAGTGTGCGTGAGTTTGTGTGTGTGTGGGTGATCCACCCGTGGTCATTTTTATTGGGAAAATAGCAGCCGTCGGCATGTGCTTCCACCCTTCCTGTCCCTGCCCACCTCCTGGCGTCGCCTCCTCACTGCGCAGACCTTCGGCCACTCACCGTGGGTGTCTTGCTGCCCCTTAGCATGCCAGTACGATTGTTTCCAGATATTGTGACTTTGCTTTCTTTTTTACCATGTTGAGTGTCTGGCCTGCCAAATCCAATGGAAGGGGTCTGCTTTAGGGGTGACCTACTTCTAGCCCCTCACTTCATCAGCCACCAACCAGGCGACCCTAGATGGGCCTGGCCTAATTTCCAAAAAGCTGCTGGCAGCTGCCCAGCTCCATCAACACAAAACCCAAGGAGTCTCAACTTCTCAGACACCACCCACAGGGAAGAGATCCTTTCCTCTTACTGATCCCTTCTCCAAGAACCATT
>JAPYXV010001956.1:0-13594 GCA_028533065.1 Trachops cirrhosus | reverse complement strand
CAGATTGGGGAAGTTCTCCTTTATTATTTGTTCAGATAAGTTTTCCACTTGTTGGTCTTCCTCTTCCCCTTCTGGTACCCCTATAATTCGGATGTTGGAGCGTTTAAAGATGTCCCGGAGGTTCCTAAGCCTCTCCTCATTTTTTTTGAATTCTTATTTCTTCATTCTTTTCTGTGTGGTTGTTTCTTTCTTCTTTCTGGTCCACTCCATTGATGTGAAACCCAGCTTTCTTTCCATCACTATTGGTACCCTGTGTATTTTCCTTTATTTCACTTAGCGTAGCCTTCATTTTTTCATCTAATTTGCAACCAAAATCAACCAGTTCTGTGAGCATCCTGATCACCAGTGCTTTGAACTATACATCTGATAGGTTGGCTATCTCTCAGTCACTTAAAAGGATTGGTTCTGGGGCTTTCATTTGTTCTTCTGTTTGAGCCACCTCTCTCTCTCTCTCTCTTTTTTTTTTTTTTTGGTCTGGTCACACCTGTTACTATGAGGGGCGGAGCCTTAGGTGTTCACCAGGGCGGGGCAACCCAGTAGCTGGGTTGTGACGCTATGTGTGGGGGCGGAGTCCGGGAGGGAATGGCGCTTGCTCCTCTCTGGGTCGGCCTTCAGTCCCTTCTTTGGCTTCTCCCAAGCAAACTGGGCCTTTCTGGTGCTGATTCCCATGTGGGTGGGCTTGTGCACTCTGTGGGTCTTTCCAACGACCACTCCTGTGAGGCTGAGAGTCTCTCCCTGTGCCTCAACCCCCACAGGTGTTTTCAATCAATGCCCTAAGGCTCTATTTCCCAGCACTGGGATCCTGGGTTGGGCGCAGTGCCTTGCTTCACAATTGCCGCCTTGCTAGGTCTGCCAGCTGCCACCCCTCGGCTGGGGTTTGCCAGCCACCCCTTGCGCACCCAGGGTCCGCCCACTGTGGTCTTACGCGCCTGGTCCCAATGCTCTTTGTGCTACGACCCCTCTCTGCCAGCTGCCTGCCCAACTCCGCCCCTCCTACCGGTCTGGATGAACATGTCTATTTTAACTCCTTGGGTGTCTGACTTCCATACAGTTCAGTTTTCTGTCAGTTCTGGTTGTTATTCTGTTTCTAAATTGTTGTTGTCCCTATCTTGGTTGTGCGAGGAGGCACAGTGCGTTTATCTATGCTTCCATCTTGGCCGGAAGTCCTCTACTGCATAATTATTATACCCACATAAAAACAAAAACACATCACTAAATACTGTGAGGGAAAATAATCTCTACAAACATACCTAATATAAATAAATGTCAACATGCAATTACGAAATAAAAACTGTACTGAGAAAATAAGGAAGAACTTGACAAAACACCATTGTCAGAATAACAAAACATTTCTGTGTGGAAAAATGTTTCCACAAAACATTGTCCTGAATTCCTATAATAGAACTATACTCGTGTAGAAGGGTATTTTGCAACATTAACCATTGATGTATGAGTCATAACATATAATAGATATTCAAACACCATTATCTGTAAATTATGATAAAAATACATCATACATTTTAGAAACCCATAACAATTCAGCAGGTAAATAAGTAAATGGAATTATAAACAATTATAACCTGTGGAATCTTAAAGACTTCTTCCTTCAGAACTAATGAAAGAACTTTTATTCCAGAAGGAATATATAACATAAGAATTAGAAAATACATTAAGAACCATTGAACTTTGAAATATTTAGTTCAGGCAAACATAAAATATATTAAAGCCTAAGAACTGGGAAAGGCAGTCCAAAAATCAGAATTATGATTTCATGCCTGCAGTTAAGTAATAGCCTTAAAGAGCTCAATATCCTAACGATGGAGCAACCTTTATGCAGTTCTGCGGTTTCAAAGTACATGTGCTACAAAGTGTGTTCTTTGAACATTTATTAACTGAGGTTGGAGACAATATTGATATGGAACAAATTGCAAAATGAATTCAAAAAATATAATGCAACCAAAGGTCAATCACATGTTAAACATAAGAGAAAGTTTAAAAGTCCTAGTAAAGAAAGGTAACTTTTCAGTTCTTACTATATACCTGCCACACATTGTTCTAAGCCTTCCAACATCATTAACATATTGAAATATTCTTGAGGTAAATTATCACAGTCTTTCAGATAAAAACAGTAGGCCCAGAGGGTTTGTGTGAAACACTAGTTCAAACAGAAAGTAAATTTGAGAGCCTATAGGGTCACATCACATGTTCTCAAGCACTAAGCACCACTACCCATTCAAGAAGTGAGTACAAAGATCACAACAAAACCCAGCGCAAACAGAGAAATGCTTCCCAAAATTACAGGAGTGGCACTGTGTGACTAACAGTGCTACTGAGCTGCTCCTCCTGTATAATGGCATCTGAATCATCACTCCTCGAGTGTTTGATTTACACAGTGACGAGACCATGGTGCTGTCTTGAGCAAGCTGTGCTCTGGAAGAGTAAAGGTCTTTATTCACTGTGAGGGAAGGCGTGAGTGCAGGTGACTCTGAGAAAACTTGTATGTCCAGGAGCTAAAAACTAGTAAGCTAAAAAAGTAACTGTGCTGCATCCAGACTGATAAGCAGTCTGAGGAAAGATGGCTGGCACATTTATAAAAATGTAAGTGTGCTAGGACAGGTGAAGTCTTATCTTAGAAGAAAGATAAACTAATTTAGAATGTGACACAACAGCAGTCCGTCTGAGGGAAATGTACCATGGGGGTGGGGACTGGAAGAGAATAAAAAAAGAGTCGGTGTGTTACAGTGGAGGGAATATAGGTTTAACTCTGCTGTAATATTTGCCCTGAATTTATCAAATTTAGTGTCCTTGAATTTGTTTGTAGGCATTCACTAAAGAGAGTTTTACATACATATTCCATAGTATAAAAAGCATAATTCTGGAAATAACAATCAAGAGGAGAATGGATGAATGTACTCGGTCTATACATGCACAGATGCAATGAAACTGTCAAGAATACAGCTGTGGAGGGTGACCAGGAGCCTAAGACGATGAGCCCCTGCTAGGGAGGGCAAAGAATTTGTTGGAGGGAGTTTGTTTGCAGCAGGCCTTTGTCAAGGTCTCAGCTTTGGTGGTGATTTGATTATATTAGCTAAAAAGAAATAACATACCAATTGAAGTGTCAATTATACAATATATTTAAAAAATAGAAATGTATCAGTTTTGGCTTGTTAACCTTTTTGAGGCTTGTTTGTTATATAAAAATAATAGAGTTGCTTTTGCTGGCCTCCTCTAATTATCTGAAATCATGTATCTGCATCTCTTAACACAATTGCTAGCATAAAGAGAAATGAGGTGGGGGATGCTCTTACTCTATAGAATAGTGTATATATAATGTTATTATGGATGAGTGGAAATTAATATGTACTTATCCAAAATTAGTAAATTCTGACTTCATAATAGTCATCAGAACAAAGGCCACATCGAGGGCCAAATAACTTAATGACATACAGTGGGGAATGAATTCTACTGAAGGGCAGTGTTAGTAGCAGGTGGTTGTGGAAACTACTTTTGTCACTGCTGTGGAGGAGGTTGGTGTGCAGAGAGGCCGTCAGCAATAATGTAAGCAGGTTAACGCGTAGCCAGAGAACAGGGGATACTGGGATATGGGTCAACAGGAACCATGTGGAGCTTTTGTGGAACCCAGTTTAAAAGATAAGATTCATGACAGCAAACTCACAATTATTCGCAACCACACCTAAAACAAAAACAAAAACAAACTAAGCAAACAACTAGAACAGGAACAGAACCACAGAAATGGAGATCATACGGAGGGTTATCAACAGGGAGTGGGAGTGGGAGAGAGGGAGGAAAGGTACAGAGAATAAGTAGCATCGATGGTAGGTAGAAAATAGACAGGGGGAGGGTAAGAATAGTATGGGAAATGTAGAAGCTAAAGAACTTATGACACATGGACATGAACTAAAGGGGGGAATGTGGGTGGGAGGGGGTGTGCAGGGTGGAGGGGAATGAAGGGGGAATAATAGGACAACTGTAATAGCATAATCAATAAAGTATATTTTTTAAAAAAGATTCAAAGCATCCTTCAAGTGTTTATTGAAGAATGTCATTCAATTTCTTGAGAGAGGTTATCCTCACCTGGAGAGAGGATGTTCCTGTTTCTCCAATATCATGCCTGCTCCCCCAGCCCCCGCAAGGTCCTCTGAGCAGGGCTAGGCATTCCCACTCCTCCTGACCGCAGCCCGGCTAAAGAGTCATTTTTGGCTCTCCTTTCTTTCCTCTTCCTTTAGGCTTCCTTCTCAGGTAAGATGAGTCTTGGTGAGTCAATCCTGAGCGTGTCTGATGTTCACCTCTCTTCACGTCCAGGTCCCCTATACTTTTGATATTTTTCTTTTTGCTTGCAAGAGATGACTTTACCTATTCAGAAATCCTGAAGTTACTGAAATGTTGTCAGCCTCATTTATAATTATTGTTTTGGGAAAGAATATGAAGGGATTTTGTTTGGAGTATAAAAATCATAGTTTTCAGATTTTTGACTACCCCTTAAATCTATTATACAAATATTTCTCCCTTGAAAAGTATTTTTTAACTTTAATGTTTTAGTGTATGAATGAGTCTCTCATTTTTATTTCCAGGAAAATATTTTTAATTGAATTTTCTGGGGGTACCCCAAACCCAATTAAACTCTTAGTAGAAGTAATTTAGTTGTTATTTTCTACCATTCATTTATACTATTAATATTTTAATTTTAAATTATATAACCAATGTAACCACATTTTATATAGGAAATATAGAAGAAAGAAGAGGAAAAATGTCATTGTTTTGCCATCTTAAAACATCCATTCTTGTCATTTTGTTGGCTGGGGAACCTTCACCACCCATAGTTTTACCCAGCCATGATTGGTGAAAACAGAGCTCCAAATTCACTACTTGTTGCTCTTTGAAAATGAACCTGAGTCCTTTTTAAATGTTTCCTTTGACAGCTGGTAGGATATTAAACTTTGTCAGTGAGGGGCAGAAAGGAAGGGTTTTTCTTCCTGTTTCTGGTGTGCTGGCTTGGTGGCTTTACCAGTGCCTGGGCCTTGCAGGATGCAAGTAAGTGCCTTATCCAGCGGCTGTCTGGTACAATGCCTGAGGCTTCCCTCTCTCAGTACCCAGATCCTGAGGCTTGGTCAGCTTCTCCAGAGCCAGCTCCTGCAGAGTACTCAATCAGCAGCACCTAGTGGGCAGTAGCCCCCTCCCTCCATGTGATCAGCTTTCCTTGGCATCTGGGAGAAGTAGACAAAGGATAAATTCCAAAGGGTAGATTTTCAGTAAGCGTATAGATGTAGTGTCACGGCAATTTCTCTGGTGTTTGGTGAGCCAAGGTCATGCACTGTCCAACAAGGCCTGGATCTCAGCTGCACCTGGGACTTCTTTTAGTGTTCTGTCTCCATCCTATGGGTAGTGGCTCTTTCATATGTCTGCTGTTCCTATGTTCTATAGAATTCTCTTTACTCTTCTATCTAATCCCTCATTACTCCAGTTCCCTCTTATAGTTAATGACTCCTTAAAGTTAACTTCCTGTCAAATTACTCTGTGGTTTATCTCTCCTGGTTGGACCCTGACCAATACTTATTAACCAAAGTTTTGTAGTCTGTGATCATTTTATGTGCATTATTCAGTAAAATTAAATTAGCTAACATTTATATAGCCCCTTATTTATGAAGCAGTTTTATATCTATTACTCTTTAAATTAGCTTTTTGAAAAATATTTATTTTTTTCTTCATGACTTTATAGTCTTACTTAACTTTGTAGCCTTAGCTTCTTGACCTTGTAGTCGTTTTGCCTTTGTGGTTAATTGTTTTTGATAGGGTATTTAAAAACTCATTGCTACTTCAAGGTCATAAGGATGTTCTCCCATGTTTTCTTCTAAAAGTTAAATTGTTTTACCTTTTACATTTAGATCTGCAGTACATCTGGAAATTATTTTTGTGTAAGAAGTGTGAGCTTGGTATCCAGATTCATTTTTTTTCCATGTAAATACCCAACTGATCCTTTATCCTTTACTGAAAAGGCCATCTTTTTTTTTTTTTTCTTTTAAGATTTTCTTTATTTCTAGAGAGAGGGGAAGGGAGGGAGAGAAACATTGATGTGAGAGAGAAACATCAATCAGTTGCCTCTCGTGTGTGCCCTGACTGGGGACCGGAGACCGAACCGGCAACCCAGGCATGTGCCCTGACCAGGGATCCAGTCAGCGACCTTTCGCTTTGTGGGACGACACCCAAACGACTGAGCCACATCGGTCAGGGCAAAACCGTCCTGTTTATACTGCACTGCAGGACCATGTTTGTCATAAATCAGGCGACTATAAATGTTAGTTTGTTCTTGAAATCTTAGCTGTTCTATTGTTCTGTCTATCCTTGCAGATAGGCCTTCATATCTAATGGTGTAAATACTCCAGTTTTATTGTTGTCTTGGCTCTTCTTGGCCTTTTTAATTTTCATATAAAGTGTAGAATCAACTTATCAATTTGTATCCAAAAAACCTGCTGGGAGTTTTATTAGTCTTACACATCTTTTGTTAGGTTTGTACCTGGCTGTGGACATGTTTTGATGCTATTGTAAATAATATCTAGCTCCACAGCTGCAGTTACAGGTATAAGCTGAGGTGTGACTCAGGAGTCAAAAATGTCTTCAATACTATGTTTACTTAGCTTTAAACAGAGATATAGAGGTTGTAGCATCTTTATCTGACCTGGATGTCCAATAGCTATCCAAATCCCCTGCTTCCAGGTCATTTGAAATGTATTTCTGACATCCATAATATTGATATCTCAGCTGAATTTAACATGATATGCATTATTGGGCAGGTTTGAATTTCTTTATCTCATTCATCAATAAGGATTTTTGTAGATGTGAGGATTTTATTTATTTATTTTTAGAGAGAGGGGAAGGGAAGAAGAAAGAGGGAAAGAAACATCAATTTGTGATTGCTCTCATGTGCCCCCAACTGGGGATCCGGCCCACAACCCAGGCATGTGCCCTGATTGGGAATTGAACCAGTGAGTGACCCTTTGGTTTGCAGGCCTGCACTCAGTCCACTGAGCTACACCAGCCAGGGCCATTTAGAGTAGTTATTAATAGGTTAGGATTTACTAGTGCCTACTGAGGACTGACTACTAATACTAATGCCTTTCTGGTTGTTTTGTAGTTCCCTTACACCTTTCTTCATCTCCTGATGCCTTGTGAATTGATTTTCTGTAGTGGTATGCTTTGATTCCCTCTCTTGATTTTTTGTGTATCTACTGTAGGTTTTTGTTACTTTGTGGTTACCATGTTGCTGACATATAACAGCCTCTTTTATGCTGATAACTGAACTTCCCATACTAAAACTCTAGCCTTTTAGGTTTTTGATATCACAGTTTACCTGTTTTTTATTGTGTATTCATTAACAAATTATTATAAGCTCTAGTTAGTTTTAATAATTTTTTCTTTATCTTTATACTAGAGTGATTAATGCATTGCCATATTACTGTATTAGAGTGTTCTGAATTTGACTATATAGTTAACTTTACCAGTGTGTTGTATATTTTCATGTTCCTAAGGAGCTTTCTTTCACATCAGCTTGAAGATCCTTATTTTTTATGTGTTTATAGCTATAAAATTTCCCTTTAGCACTGCTTTTGTTGTGTTCTGTCAGTGTTGTTCTGTTGTGTATTCATTTGAAGTCCTCTCTATTTTCTGATTTCCCTTGTAATTTCTTCTTTGATCCATTGGTTGTTTAAAAAATATGTTGTTTAATTTTCATAAGTTTGTGAAAATTTCCAGTTTCCCTTCCGTTATTTATTTCTAACTTCATTTTTTTGCAGCTGGAGGAGATACTTTAGATAATATTTATCTTTTTAAGTCTGTTGAGACTTAATTTATAGCCTAACATACGGACTGTCCTGGAAAATGTCCCGTATGCGCTGGAGAAGAATGTGTGCGCTGCTGTTGTCGGGTAGTGCCCTGTGCGTGCGCGTTAATTGCTGTTTGTCTTCACCTCAGCTCCAATGTTGAAAAATCGTTTATTTGGAATTTTGAATGTATTGTGCCACTTATTCTGCCCAGAATCAATTTATAAAATAGTTTAGCCATTTCCTCCCCCATTTTACTATTTATTTGGGCTATTTTTTTCATTGTTTCTTTGCTATTCATGGTTGAGCTCTGTTTTGTAAAGAGAAGAACAAAGATCAGATTAAGAGTCATTGCCTTTCATGCTTTACTAGAATCAGAAACTAGAAACTAAAAACATTACCACAAAAATGACATTTTAAAAAGAAATGCAAAACGCAAATCCTGATTTGTTGCTGTTTAATTCGGTAGACAAAAATAACTCAATCCTGTGTTTTTTCTTGTCATACTGTATCCAGGGACCGCTCTTTCACTGGTGTTGATGTAGTCTGCCTTCTCCAACTCGTTTTCTGCTGTATCTTTGAGGTTTTTTTCTGAGATATTTTTTTTCTTACTTTTAGAATTTGGAATTTTCTTTAGTGGATGATCAGGTTGACAATTCTTAGTTTCCTTTGTCTGAAGGTATTTATTTTACTTGCATTCTTTTAAGAAATTTTCTTTTAGCACCCTGTAAATATCATTCCACTATCTTTCTGAGAAGTTGTCTGTTTAATTTTTGTTGAGGGCAAGTGTATATATCTTTATTTAAAGTAGTATTGATTAACAAAATTATCTTCTTGTGGTTTTCTCCTATAGGGAATACAGTGAGTAACCTGATTATGATTATACCTCCAATTTTTGGTGCAATTCAAAGTGTTAGAGATGGACTGGAAAAGCGGTACATCGCTTCTTATTTAGCACTCACAGGTATGTATAACACTTCATCTACAAAATGATGTACAGTATTCAGGCTGTCTTTCTCACTCATTCCTAATATTGGTTCTCAATTTTGTGTCATTACACAACTTGAACGTGTTCCGAAACTTCTGAATTAAAACTTCACAAATCTTGCTATTTGTCTTGACCTCAACTCCAATGTTGAAAAATCATTTATTTGGAATTTTGCAAGTATTGTGCCCAGAATCAATTGAACACATTTTTTGAATCACAAACTAAGCATACAGAAAACACTAGAGGTAATGTAACAGATAACCCATGTATCTTATTACCGACTTTTGTTGTATCTTAGCACTTCGCAATTATTTGTTTCAGATCTTAACTTTTTTAAAGAAACACACTACAGATAAAATTGGAGCTTCCTTTATTTTCCTACCTGATTTTATTCCCCTCATTCTCCTACCTCAACCTCCCAGAATGAACTTTTATACTGAATTTAATTACCATTTTCCCACATTTTTGTATTTACATTACATATATATGTATTGTTAAAAGTATATATAGTATGGTTTGCATATTTTTAGACTTTTTATAAAGATCACTGTACTGTATCTAATCATCTTCAACTTCCATATATTCCTCTATTTCCTATGAGGCACGGGCTTGTCTTTGTATCCTTACCTTTGTATCCCTATTATTTGGCAATTTCGTGGTCCTCAATAAATGTTGGATAGATGGACGAATGAACTTTATTAGAGCCCCAGATGGGAAAATCACTCTGTCATGTTATTGCCTTACCATCATAAAGACAAAAATAGCAAAGAACATGGATTCTAGTTTATTTCTTTTATATAACTTTGTAAATAAACACAATTTCTTTTGTTTTAGCTCAAAGTAGATTTTATTTACACATGAGCATTAAGGACTTCTAACTACCATAAAGTTGTAAGCTATAGTGTATCATATCAGATTCTACTATACTAGATTAGTAATTGGATATGAGAGACTTTTTTTAGGTTTTGTTATTTATTTTTAGAGAGAGGGGAAGGAAGGGAGAAGAGAGGGAGAGAAATGTGAGAGAGAAGCATTGACTGGTTGCCTGTCATATGTGCCCTGAGTCGGAGATTGAACCTGTAACCCAGGCATGTGCCCTGACTGGGAATTGAACCTGTGTCCTTTTGTTTTGCCAGAGGATGCCTAACTAACTGAGCCATACTGGTCAGGGTGATATGAGAGACTTTGATTTCTGAATCTGCTTGTCTATGCATGGTGTTTTAAGAAAGTTACTTGATTTTTCTTCTAAAGGAAGACTTGTCCACAAATATAGCCCTTTGCTTTAAATCCTGGGGTGTGTTAACGATGTTTATAAAATACCACAATCACAATCATTAATAACAATAGGAATAAAAAAGGTCTGACAGATTTCCAGGTTGTCATAGGATAATGGTGGCCTCCTAAGTTAGAATTTGTCCACTTATTTTCTCTGAAAACCATACAGGTTAAGAAATAATGTAAATTTAAAAAAAAGAAATAATGTAAATTAAACCATACTTAACCCACACTTCCAGCCTTCCTAGGAAAAAAAGAAGACTATGAATTTCAAAATGTTTTTGAATAAAAAATAAACACCAGAGTTTAACAGAACTATATTTGATGTTTTAGACTTAGGGAGATTTGAAAACTACATGGAAAAGAAGAGAGAGGAGGTGAGGGCCTAAATCTGACAAAAACACCAATAGAAAGATAAAGCTTCCCATAAATACAAAATTTCTGAAAGCAGTCTAAGACCTGATAGATCACAGTACTGGCTAAAGGCAAGAGTCTTGAGACCTACGGTGGCAATTTGGGAAATATATTACTTCTGGGAAAGAGATTAGTAGAAAAGGGGAGTTACCCTTTGGAGATGGGTTAGTAAAGGGAAAGAAGGGAATCAGAGGGAGGAATTAAGATCCTACTGAAACAAAAGAACTACAAAATACATCAGACCCTTCCCCTATACATACCCTGAACCAATAAATATATGTATGAAAAAGGATACTGAACTTCACTATTCTGACAGAAGGGGGCAGTCTTGAACTACAGATTCTTTAAGCCACCCCAAACCTTTATTCTTTCCACAGAATGGACCCCAATAAAGCAGTCTACATCATTACAAAATTTTTAAAAAGAAAGAGAAAATGAGAATCAAAACCTTTTGACTCATGGACATTCTTCCTCCACAACTAATTATAAAGCAAAAAGAAACTGTATCACAATACTTCTGAATTAAATAGCCTCAAACGAACAAATAAATCAAAAATTTAGAAACTAATAATAGATATATCATCCCCCTCCTCCAAATAAATAAAATTAGAATTGATAAACTTGGTTGGAATATAAAATCCTCATCTCGCATTAAAAATGCTATTCCACGGGTATCTTTCTTTGTATGTTGCTGTTGAGGTCTACAGGAAGCCTAATCTTCCTACTCGTTGAAGTAATGGTCTTTTCTCCAGAGCTTTGAGGACTTTTTCACTTTTAAAATCTAGTAGTTTTAGCATAGTCGACCATTCCAAGTCAGTTTTATAAGGCAAAAACGAACCTTTCAATGTATAGATTCTGGTCTTTTTTCATGTTCAGAAAGTCTTCTAGAATTAGTTTTAAATATAAGTTCTGTTTCATTGTTTTGCTTCTTCAGAGACTCCAGTTATATATATATTAAATCTTTGCTTGTCTTCCATTTCAACCCCTGTCTCTCTGACCCTTTTTATTTCTTTATCTCATTTTGATTCTCTTGCTTGTTTTTCTGCCTTTCTTAAATAGCCCTTATTAAATATTCAATATATTTAATTAACTTCTTAGTTTTTTAGAAAGAGACATAGGAAGGGTGAACCACAAAATAATGAAATTGGTTACTCTAGGAGCTGTATAGAAAGGATAGAGGAGGGAGTGACACTTCTCTGTGTATTCCTTTGTATTATTTTTATTTTTGGAACCATGTTACAATTTACATATTAAAAAAATATAATTAGAACAACAAAATAGGAATAGGGAAAATTAAGGGAGGGATCCTAAACTTGAATTATAAAGAAAAACAAATTGCAAAAGGCACACCTGATAAAGGACTGTTTTCCCAAATATGCACAAAACTCTTAGTATATAAAATATAAATGTGAAAGTCAACAATAATGAAACAACCCGCGTAACAGACAGACACCTCACTAAGGAAGATATATGAATAACAAATAATATGAAAAGATACTCCACATCAACTGTCATCAGGGAAATATAAATTAAAATAGCAATGAGATTCTACTACACATCTATTAGAACTGCCGAAATCAAGAACACTGAAAACACCAAGTGCAGGTGAGGATGTGGAGTAACAGGAGCTCTCATTCATTGCTGGTAGGAATGCAAAATGGTATGGTACTTCGGCAGTTTCTGAAAAAACTAAACTTACAGTCACCATATGATTCAGCAAGCATGCCCCTTGGTATTCCCAAAAGAGTTGAAAACTTAGGTGCGCGCGAAAACCTTCACACAGGTGTTTTAGCAGCTTTATTCATAATTGTCAAAACCTGGAAGCAACCAAGATATCTTTCAGTAGGTGAACATGTAAGTAAACTCTGGTACCTCAAGACAATGGAATGGTACTCAGCACCAAAAAGAAGTGAGCTAGCAAGCCATGAAAAAACCAAGGAAGACCCTGGTGCGATTCCGTCCTGCGTGTCTGTTCTGCGGAACAGAAGTCGTGTATCTCCGTCCGCCTTTTCTCCCACCTAAGTGCGTGCTACCACCCCATGGAAGATTCGATGGACATGGATATGAGCCCTCTGAGGCCCCAGAACTATCTTTTCGGCTGTGAACTCAAAGCCGACAAAGACTATCACTTTAAGGTGGATAATGATGAAAACGAGCACCAGTTATCTTTACGAACGGTCAGTTTAGGGGCTGGTGCGAAGGACGAGTAGAACATTGTGGAAGCAGAGGCGATGAACTACGAAGGCAGTCCGATTAAAGTAACTCTGGCAACCTTGAAAATGTCCGTACAGCCAACGGTTTCCCTTGGTGGCTTTGAAATAACACCACCCGTGGTCTTACGGTTGAAGTGTGGTTCAGGGCCCGTGCACATTAGTGGACAGCACTTAGTAGCTGTGGAGGAAGACGCAGAGTCGGAAGACGAGGAGGAGGAGGACGTGAAGCTCCTCGGCATGTCCGGGAAGCGCTCGGCCCCCGGGAGCGGCAGCAAGGTCCCACAGAAAAAAGTAAAACTTGCTGCGGATGAAGATGATGAAGACGACGATGACGACGACGATGATGATGAAGATGATGATGATGATGATTTTGAGGATGAAGAGGCTGAAGAAAAAGCTCCAATAAAGAAGTCTATACGAGATACTCCAGCCAAAAATGCACAGAAATCAAACCAGAATGGGAAAGACTCAAAACCATCAACACCAAGATCAAAAGGTCAAGAATCCTTCAAAAAACAGGAAAAAACTCCTAAAACACCTAAAGGACCTAGTTCTGTAGAAGACATTAAAGCAAAAATGCAAGCAAGTATAGAAAAAGGCGGCTCACTTCCCAAAGTGGAAGCCAAGTTCATCAATTACGTGAAGAATTGCTTCCGGATGACTGACCAGGAGGCTATTCAAGATCTCTGGCAGTGGAGGAAGTCTCTTTAAGAAAATAGTTTAAACAGTTTGTTAAAATTTTCCGTCTTATTTCATTTCTGTAACAGTTGATATCTGGCTGTCCTTTTTATAACGCAGAGTGAGAACTTGCCCTACCGTGTCTGATAACTGTTGTCCAGGTTCCATTGCCAAGAATGTGTTGTCCAAAA
>JAPYXV010001955.1:0-13595 GCA_028533065.1 Trachops cirrhosus | reverse complement strand
CTGGGTAAAGTAGCCTTGGTTGCAGGCCTCTGGTTCTCATTACTTGGAATATTTCTTGCAATTCTCTTCTGGCTTGTACTGTTTCTTTTGGGAAGACAGCTGCTAGCCTAATTGGGGCTCCTTGCATGTTACTTCCTGTTTCTCCCTTGCTACCTTTAAGATTCTCTCTTTGTCTTGAAATTTTGCCATTTTAATTATGATGTGTCTTGAGGTCGGCCTGTTTGGGTTCCTCTTGATTGGGACTCTGTATTTCCTGGATTTGTGTGACTTTTCTCCCATCACATTAGGGACGTTTTCCACCATTACTTTTTCAAATAGGTTTTCTATCCCTTGCTCTCCTTCTTCTCCTTCTGGTATCCCTATTATACGGATATTATTATGTTTCATATTGTCTTGCATTTCTCTTACTGCTTCTTCATTCTTTCTGATCCTCTTTTCTCTCTCTTGCTCTTTCTGGGTTTTTTTTTTTAACACTGTCTTCTACTTCACTGATCCAATCTTCTGCTTCCTTGATCCTGCTTCTGATTCTTTATGCTGTGTTCTTCATTTCAGAAATTGTATTCTTCATTTCCTCTTGGCCCTTGTTGATAATTTCTATTTCCTTTTTCATGCTGATATAGTTTGCAGTGAGTTCATTGTGGCTTCCCTGTAGTTTCTGGTAGCTAACTGTGAGCTCCTTGAACTTCCTGATAATCATTGCTTTGAACTCAGAATCTGATATTTGAGTTGCGTTTGTTTCATTTCACATTCCTTCTGAGGCTTCCTCTTTTCCCTTCATTTGGGGATTGTTTCTTTGTCTTCTCATTGTTTGTGAGAGTCTTCTTTTTAGCCTCAGCTTCTTAAATGGATGTGTTCTGGCTCCCAGGGTTTATGGTGTGTATTTCTGTGGTAGAAAACCTGTGAGATTCAGTGGTACAGTCTCCTAGGGTATCCTGGTGTTCACACTTTCTGCCTACTCTTTTTTGTGATCAGTTGGAAGGGTAAGGCAAAATGGTTTAAGACAGCAAGAAACTATTCTATGATATTTACAGTAGCAGCCAATAGAGAAGAAATAGGAGATCCCTTGGCTATGTGTAGTGTTAAATATGATCTTCCACCCCACTAGCCACTTTTTAGAATAGATGAAAAGAAGATAAGACTCTTGTTGAGAAGGAAAGAATCGTGACTTGGATCTAGAAAACAGTGAGGTTGTTGGAGGTCAGATTCTAAGGTAACATGAGAGTAAAGGATAGTAAAGAGGTGTAGTGTGTGAGAGAATAGAGTTAACCACTATTGTAATAGAATTCAGGAAACAGAAGTGGGCTAAAGTCTGGGAGTGATGTTGTGTAGTATTTACAATTGTATGAAATAGATATTATTTACAGTAATATTAGAGCAACTATGATATGACAGAATCTAAGAGATGTAGATAACAAGAATAAGGAATATAGAGCCTTGAGAAGTGTACTAATGGCATACAAATGAAGGACAGTAAATTAGCAATACACTATGAAAGAGATAACAGGGGAAACCTATCGAATGATACAATATAACCCACCAAGCAAAGAAGACTATACAGAAGGAAGAGCTATACGAAAATACTATTACAATAAAAAGTATAAGAATAATGAAATAATGATAATACAGATATGCTATTACTTGCAGGGTCACAAAAAAGAAGGAACACAGCAGAAGATGGAAGTAAGAAGAAGAGATAAATTTGGAAAGAAAGGGAGAAGGATCAACACTAGAATGAAAGAAATAGAAGCATAAGAAAATGATAGATATAAAAATAATAAGAATTAAAATTTACTTAAAAAATCAGGGAAAAAAAAAAACCTTTTGTTGGTTTCAAACTGTCCAAACCAGTTTTTCTTGTTTTTCTGGCTTCAGCAGACTTAGGGTCAAATGCTGTGGCTTTTTTTCCTTCCTGTTCAGAGCTCATTCAACCTCTGGGGAACTGTCCCTTGGTCTAGCTGTGAGCTCTCCCTAAAGCTGTTGTGGTGCTCCTTGAAGGTCCCTGGGTGTGCGATCTGTACGCTCCTAAGCACTCTCCCCAGAGTTCACTGCAGAGTGCCTGTGCCTTTTCCGGGTTCATGGGTGTGAAGTCTGTGGATCCTGAGGGGCACACACTTCCCCCGAATTCATGGCCTGGGCACCAGGGATTCCACAGAATGCCTATGCCTTTTCCATTCTCACAGCTGTGGGCTCTGGGTCTTCCACCAAATCACACTCTCTCTGGGTTGGGGTGCGGGTGCAAGGCCAGGCTGTCTTTGGTCACACCAGTTGGGCTGCAATATCCCCAGAGCCCGCTCTGTGGTTCTGTGGAGCAGTGCTGCTCAGTCTTTGGCCGGGGAAGGAGCAGTTGACCCAGCTCTCAGGAGAGCCCTGAGGCAGACCCCAGAGCTCCAGGGCTGGGGCTGCCACTTCTCTGGTCCCTGGGCTGATCCCTGGGCCGGCCGTTATTATCCTGAAGTAGTCTCCTTACTATCTGGTCTTTCAGTGTCCGCTACAATTTCTGATCTCTTATTTTCATATATGTTGTGATAATGTTGGCTGTTTGCTTTGTTCCTGCATAGATTTGCTAGGTCTTTCTCCCTTGTGTAGGGGGAAGTGGAATGTGCTCCCTCCTTCCACACTGCCATCTTAAACCCCTGATCTCTTCTTCTATTGTATTGGGATTTTTTGCTCCTAGAAGGTTTGACAGAATTGACTTATGAATTCAATTGGCACTAATATGGAGAGATGATCATGTTAGCTCTTCAAAAATCATAATATACTACTTAATATAGATATAAATGAGAAGTTATGAAAATCTTCAGTGGATAGTTTTTGATAAAATAAACTTCACAATAAATATCACCTATTTTATTCTGGTTTTCAAAATTCCATTTGTACCCTGGCTGGTGTAGCTCAGTGGCTTGAGCTACAGCTTGCAAACTGATGGGCTGCCAGGTCAATTCCCAGTCAGGTCACATGCCTGGGTTGCAGGCCAGGTCACCAGTTGGGTGGTACAAAAAGCAGCTGATTTATGTTTCTCTTGCATTTCGATGTTTCTCTCCCTCTCTTTCCCTCTCCCTTCCCTTCTCACCAAAAATAAAGTCCTAAAAAATGTTTATTTATTATGCTTGTGGCATGAGGATTATCATATCTATATTAATTATGGATTTTAATGTGTTTAATTTTGTCATTTTTTATTCAACACATTTATTGGGGAGTGATTAAAATGGTTTCTGTCAATTTATTTTGTTTATTTTATTGAGCCATATTTCTTGTTTCTCTATATTATTTATGATCTTTGTAGAATCTTTGGAATTTGACTATTTTAATGGATAACTCTGGAAATCACATTATTCCTTTTCCCTAAGGATTATTTTTTTGTTTTATTATTTTTCTTTTATTGTTGAAAGCAGTGGCAGTCCATTTGTTTTGTGACTTTTCCAAATTTTTTGCAGTCGATATTTTATTTTATCTACTAATTTTAATTTTATTTTAATTACAGTTTACATTCCATATTATTTTGTATTAGCTTCAGGTATATAGCATTTTTGCAAAACTAATTTTTGTGTGTGATCACTGAAGTTGCTCATGTTCAGCTAATTTTTTCACAGAGGTTTCTTTGACTGGTAGGAGATAAACAACACACTAAAATTTAAAAACAAAAAGGAATGAAGCAGACAAACAACAAGAACAAAAATAGCTATTTCAATCTTTATAGATAGACTCTGTGCTAGTACACTCTTTCAGCACTTAACTAAGCTTGCTAGGGGACTAGCTATCTGCCCGAGGTGAAAGCTTAAGGCTGCCTCAGGTCTTTTTTGAGCATGCATATTGTCTTCTTATCCACAGTGGCTTTTGATTGTTTTAATTTCCCAGAGTTTCATCCCAGCTTTTCTTCCATGCACAAATTGTATATATTGTATTTTTACCAGTAATCTCTTGTTCCAGTTATCTGGGGGTGTATAGTTTACCTTGAAGCTTTTGTCAGCAGTGCCTACTGTTTTTCCTGTCTGATGCAAAGAAGAGTCAAGCACATTGCATTAGTTTTTCAGGTAATTCTTGGATAGTTTGGAATAGATATACACAATAATTTTCAAATAAAGTCTGCTTTCTGACTCTGGTTCCAGGGATGGAACAGAAATTGGTTGTTGGAGCTTCAAGACCAAAACCACTGCTGGGGAGGGGGTGGGGAAAGAATAAGTAAAAATGCCACAAATCCTCTGCCCATTTTGAAGATGACTTTTTCTTAATTAGGGATTCACATGGTTGCTGTGAACCTCTGTTTTCCAGAATTCCAATAAAATTTATTCAGATAGTTTTTGTCTCCTCCTCTTTCTTCTTCTCCTTCTTCTTTTTCCTCCTCTTCTTTTTAAATGTTGCTGTTGGAGAATGACAGCTTAGAGCTTCCTAGTCTCTTACTTTGCTCCATATGGTCCACCTTTATCTTGTAAAAGGTGTTTTTTTTTTTTGGTTAGAATAATTAGCCTGGTCATTGCAACTCTCTTAACTCTAAACTATCAAAGTTATATTAAAAGCATAGATTAAAATGCTAATATTCTACTGTCTTGTTTTTGTATCATTGAAATAAAAAGACAAAGGGAAGGGAGAAGGAAATTAACATGTATTGAGAATCTATGCACCCAATATTTTGCAGGTATTTTATACAAATTTAAAAATTATATATTCTCATATCCATTTGAGAAATGAGTCTAGATAACTTGTACAAAGTTAAATAGAACAAAACTGGGCCTTAGTGTTGCAGACTTCATCATATTTCCCAATACACATGTTTATTCAGAGTAGGTAGTATTTTAAAATTGCTTTAATATCTTTACAATTCTTTCACAAACCCTTAACTTTTCATTTTACTACCATCTTCTCTAGGTTCACATCACTTCTGTCTCATAACCTCATGAGTTTTTTTTTTTATTTTTCCCACCTGCTTCCAGTCTTTTGCACTCAAACTAATGTGTAAATCAAAACATAACAATAACTAAACACCAAACTCTCAATATTTCACTTTTTCTCAAAACTAATTATTTTGCTATGACCTCAAGATATAGTGCATGTCCTTAGTCTGGAATTCAATGTCTTCTATGATTTTGAGCCTTCTTCTAGTTATCTCATTTATAAGTTCTATATGTCATATAAACCAAAATATTTACTATTACCAGTATTTCCACTGAGCCCTATCAATTTTTTGTCTCAGACTTTTAAAAACTTTTCTGTGGATGTGTTCTCTGGAATATCATACCCACAGTCTGTCTTCCACATGTTTATTCAGATCCTCCTTAATTTATGTACATCAAAAAGGTAGAAAAAAAAACTAAAGATAGAAAATAATATTGTAAATCTTCTTATCTTACCTAATAAATGGTATGCTCTTTAACATCTTCCAAAATTTCCCCATGCAACTGGCATGCTGTTTATTGAGTTAATAAACAAATGTCTCAGTTTAGACCACTGAAAAGTAATTTAGAGTAAAATTACCTCTTTCCTCTTTTCTTAGATCATGGTATAAATGAAAGAATCACACCTATGCTGACATAAATATAAAATTCCTCTCTGACATCTTTGCAATATAGTATGATATTTAGGAACACAGACTTTGAAATCAGACAACCAAGGTTAAATTCTTAATTATAATAATTACTAGATGTACGACCATGGATTTAACCTCTTTAAATTTTAGTTTCCTTATCTTTAAAACAGATATAGTCATAGGTCCCCACTGCATAGGATAGTTATAAGGCCTGTCAAAATGTTGAATTGTATGATATTTATTTCTTAAACTTGATCTGCTCTAGAAATTTCGAGCCAAAGAATGTCAAGACTGGAATGAACCTTCAAAGGATTATAATTTTTTTGATGATGTTCCCATAGAAACCATGATAATCTTTCTACCATATCTGGGTTTCCCTTTTTGCTCCCAGTTTGACTCTAAGTTGCTCTGCTTTGCCATAATCATCCTCCTGTGGACTGAGACTCACCCAAGGCTGCTATGCACAATTTTTCCCACACTCAACATTTACACTCTTTGTATTACACACACCTCTAATTAATGAGTACTAATTTAAGTTCATAAGCATGACATGTTCTTTTTTCAAAGTATATTTTATTCATTATACTATTATGGTTGTCTTAATTTTCCCCCCTTTGCCCCCTCTCTGCCTGGTAACACCATTCCCTCCAGCAACCTCCCCCTTTGTTCATGCCCATGGATCGTGCATATAAGTTCTTTGGCTTCTCCATTGCCTATACTGTTTTTTATATATCCTGTCTATTTTTTACCTACCCAGTTATGTTTCTAAATCTCTATACCTTTTTCTCCATTCTCCCTCTTCCCCTCCCAGCTGATAACCCTCCAAATGATCTCCATATCTAGGATTCTATTCCTGTTCTAGTTTGCTTAGTTTTTCTTTTTTAGATTCAGTTGTTGCTAGTGTGGGTTCATTGTCATTTTAATGTTCATACTTTTGATCTTTTTCTTAAGACTCTTTAACATTTCATATAATAAGGGTTTGGTGATAATGAACTCCTTTAGCTTTCCTTTGTCTTGGAAGCACTTTATCTGTCTTTCAATCCTAAATGAAAGCTTTGCTGGATAGAGTAAGCTTGGTTGTAGACCCTTGCTTTTCATCACTTTAAATACTTCTTTCCAGCCCTTTCTTGCCTGCAAAGTTTCTTTTGAGAAATCAGCTGACAGTCTTATGGGAGCACCTTTTTAGGTAACTGTCTGCCTTTCTCTTACTACTTTTAAGATCTCTCTTTAACTTTTGACATTTTAACTATGATGCGTCTTGGTGTGGACCTCTTTGGGTCCAACTGGTATGGGACCCCTCTGCTTCATAGAGTTATATGTCTATTCCCTTTGCCAAATTAGGGAAGTTCTCTTTCATTATTTCTTCAAATAAGTTTTCAATCTCTTGTTTTTCTTCTCCTTCTGGCATCCCTGTGATTTGGACGTTGGCTGTTTTGGTGATGTCCCAGAGTCTTATTAAAACCTAATTTTTTAATCCTTATTTCTTCTTTCTGTTCCAGGTGAATATTTATTTCTTCCTTATGTTCCAAATTGTTGATTTGAAGCCTGGCTTCTTTCCCTTCACTGCTGGTTTCCCGTGGATTTTTCTTGATTTACCTTAGTATAGCCTTCATTTCTCCCCTTTTGCTTTCACTGTATTCAATGAGATCTTTGAGCATTGTGATCAGCAGTGTTTTGAACTCTGTGTCTAATAGATTGGCTATCTCCTCATTGCTTAGTTATTTTTGGGGGGTTCTGTACTGTTCCTTCATTTGAGCCATATTTCTTTGTCTCTTCATTTGGCAGCCTCCCTGTGTCTATGTACCAGGTAGACCTGCTTTGATTTCCTGTCTTAAT
Organism: Trachops cirrhosus; assembly: GCA_028533065.1. Classification (NCBI taxonomy): domain Eukaryota; kingdom Metazoa; phylum Chordata; class Mammalia; order Chiroptera; family Phyllostomidae; genus Trachops; species Trachops cirrhosus. The sequence continues at coordinate 6,238 of JAPYXV010001955.1, read as the reverse complement.
ACACCTGTTAAGTTGTGTGGGGGCAGAGCCTTGGGTATTTGCCAGAACAGGGCAACCTGCTTCCATGCTTTGTGGCTCCATGTGTGGAAGAGGGGTCAAAGAGGGGCCAATGCTACTGCTGGCTGACTTCAGGGGGCTTGCCTGGCTCTTGCCTCTTTTCTAGTCACTTCATCCATTTCCCATATGTGACTGGCACCCCTCTAGCTGCTGTCCTGGTTGTGGTTCCCAGGGTTGGTGGGTTTGTGTACATTCTGTGCTCTCCTGAGAAACCAGCAGTTTCTTCCACCACTCAGCCCTTACTGAATTTACAGCTAGAAGTTATGAGGACTTATTTCCCAGTGCTGGAACCCTGGGCTGCACCATATGGCCTGAAGCTGGGATCACTAGCTCACAAGGTGTCTCCCTGATTCTTATACATCACAAATGAATGGGGGACCACTCATTTTGCCAGCCAGCACTACCTCCCCACATCCTCTCCACTTGGACTCCCTGTCTCTGCACCCCCTACCTGTCTAGATCAATATAGCATCTTCAAACCCTTGGTTGTCAGATTTCTGTACAGTTCTGTGTGTATTTTTGACAGCTTGGGTGTTTTTCATTTTTAAGTTAGTTGTGTTGCTTCTTATGGTTGTGCAATGAGGTGAAGCATGTCTACCTATACCTCCATCATCACCATGACCTCTTGACATGTTCTTTACTGATGCAAAGAGAGGGTCCCATAAGCTTTTACCAAACACTGAGCAATGAATATTTATTTTGTCATATATTTATTTTATTAAGTAATGTGCACTTAACACTACAAAACATTCTACTTTTTGAGAAATTTATTTAAAGTTGCATCAGATGCACTAATGATATCCTTATTAGAGAAAGAGCTAATATTATGAATATATTTTATCTCCTCTATAATGCATACTTCCTCTTGTTTCCCTCCATTATGCCTTTGTTAGAACTATAATTATTCTAGGAATAAAACAAGGGAAATGAAGTGTGTGCTAACAAGCAAGGTGGTGGAAAGGCCCTTTTCTATCAAATTGTCAACACATGTTTCTGATCCCAAATTTCTTATTTAATTATACATGAAGAATGGAGGTGTGAGGGGGTAGACTTAATCATCAAATCTCAAAATATTGGAAAACTAAATCCTCCTAGATACTTGAATAAAGTAAATTTCAGCAAAATTAAAAAAAATATTTTAAACAATCAGAGGCCAATGCACAACACCAACATGGAAGAGGTTATACTATAGAATATGCAAAAGGGAAACAATATTAATTTGCCTTGAACCTATTTAAGAATGAATGATTTTAATTGATCATTAAAGGAAGAGGGTTGCTTTCTCCATATTTATCTTGATATTTACCATGCCCTCATGTGTGCCTTCTGAAAAGAAATAATTTTGAATTAGATGTTATATACAACTAGCTCAGAGTAAAATTTCTGAAGTTGATCTTTGATAACCTAAGAATGCATTCACAAATTCTGTGCATGCAAATAAGTACTAAATTATTTTAATCCTGCCTCTTGAATATTTTTTTAAAAATCATTTTCCCTGTTTACATTACTAGAGCCACTAGTAATGTAGACTAGCCCAATACCATCTCTTTTCTGAAGTTTTGCAATACCCATTCCTGCCTGTAGTCTAAACCTCACCAATTAGTGCCCCATATTGTTAATGTGGTGATCTTTCTAAAACATAAATAGGATTGATCACATTCTTCTACTTAAAACTCCTTATTATATCCCTATTGCCTTCCCTGGAAAACTTTCCATTCTTTTTCATGACCCCATATACTGTCCCCATAGTATAATGTGTTTAATAACCCAAATATTGTACTTAGAAAGTAAATGGGAGGTTATAATAGATTATACTTTCTTTGGCTGGACAAATTGTGTCATTATTTCATCCTCAGTGTCCATATCACTTTATAGCATATTATGAAAGTATCTATTTGGTGATTAAATGAAATCTTTCTAATATCTGGTCTAGAGACCAGTATACAAAGAATTGAAGATTTATAAATATAGTTCCCATAAATCACCTAAACCTCCCTTTATTAATCACAGTCACTATAATTTGTTGAATACATACCCTGTGCTGGGTAGGATGTTTTCTTAAAAAAATATTTATTTATTTATTTTTAGATGGAGGGGAAAGGGAGAGAAAAAAAGAGGGAGAGAAACATCAATGTGTCATTGCCTCTCACAACCCCCTACTGGGGACCTAACCTGAAATGCAGGCATGTGCCCTGATTGGGAATCAAACCGGTGACCCTTTGGTTCACAGGCTGGTACTGAATCCACTGAGATACATCAGTCAGGGACTATACTTTGTAGGATCTTTTGTTGGAAAACAAATAAAACTCTTTTATTGAGCCTGTGCCTTTATAATGGCAATACATTCAATGAATGGTATTAAAATATAATCATTCTCTTTGGTATTTGGTCCACACGGTTCTATATAACTATTTGGAATTATATGATTTAGGTAACAAATTTATCAACTCTATCCTGACTTTTTATACAACATTTTTTCACTGAAATGGTATTATTTATTTAGCTTTTGATTATGTTTAACATTTAAAGCAAAGAGGAGGGGTGTGAGTGAAGTGTTACCGAGAGTATGAAGAGACTCATTGAAATAATTTAAATATTTTCCCTGTTGGTATACCTTGAATTAGGTGTGAAAGAGGTTCTTGGGTTTCACTGTAACTGTTTAGATGAACAATATTTGAAAGGCAAGGTGTTATGAGTCTTGTAATACAATAGTAATGCAATGGCTTTCAAGGCATCTGTTCAATTCTACCAACGTACTTCTCCTAGCAATCATGTTATTTTGCTAGTTGACAGAGTATAGAAACTAATACCCACTTCATATTCACTGGCTTTTAAGAATTGTTCTAATTTCTGTTGTAGTATTAAAGCATTAATTTTTTGTCAAAAACAAAAATCTCAGCCTTGTTCCACTTGCATTATATTTTTTAGTTTGCAGCTTTGGATAACATTGGGCCATACTTTTTGGTGGATTATTGCTATTATTAGAATGAAGAGCAATTTTCAGAACACTTTGTACAAAGTTGTGCATTCAAAAACAAATTCCTTTCTTTTGTACATATAAATTTAATAGCCAATTGGAAAAATCACTTTTGACATTTCTGAGAAGCAATTGACTGCATGTGAGTTTTTAAAAATGTTATAAATACATATTTTATTTACATCAAGTTTAACATATCTGCTTGAGTTTTAGAATCACTTGCTGTAGTCAGATAATATAAATATAAACAGTTCAATGGTGATATTTATATATTTATTTATTTCATTAATGTTTTTATTTATTTTTATTTTTTATTAATGTTTGAATACAGTTGTCTCTATATTCCCACCACCACTTCCCCCACCCCACCCACCCCCACCCTCAATCCTACCCCCATTTGGCTTTGTCCATGGGTCCTTTATACATGTTCCTTGATGACCTTTTCCTTTCTTTCCCCTGTTATTTTCCACACCCTCCACTCTGCTTACTGTCAGTTTGTTCTTAATTTCAACGTCTCTGGATATATTTTGCTTCCTTGTTTGTTTTGCAGTATTTATTGTCACCATCACCACCATCATCATTATTTATTGAAATGTTTTAGATTCTTTGAATATAATATCAGATTGAAATATCTATCTTGATTAGTTATATGCAAAAACCTAGAGGGATTTTTAATCACATTAATTTATATTAGAGTCTTCCCCTAATATATAGCTCAAGTATCTCCTTGGAAAATATGTTTTTTTAAAACAACTTTTGTAACCCAAATTTTCTGTGGGTACAATAGAGAGCCATAGTAAGTTCATCATATAGAACTTCATTTATGACAGGAGTCATATTAAGCTGTAGGATTCAAAGTCCAAGTCCAAGTTGCTAATGTCTCCTATTGAATGAACTGATTTCTTCTATCACATGACAAGGAATGGGTGCCAGAAGGAAATCTGTTTGAAAGTATTTATTGAAAATTTATCATACTTGCTCTCAACACAACTCAATTTAGTGGGAGCTAGATACACAACTAACTATAAGACAATAGACAAAAATCTATGACAACATACTCAGATTTAAGTTCTGGCTATTCTTGTTCACTGCTCTTACTCTTCCCTGTTTTTATCTTGAGGAATAATGAGAGTAGGAAATAAATTGAATGATGCAAGAAAAGGAACATAGTAAAAAATAGTTTCTGAAAAATATACTTCAGAAAAAAATGTTACTCCCAAAATTTATATATATATGGCAGAAGACTCACATCAAGAATGCATGAAAATGTTATGAATCATTAAAGTTACAAGAAGCCCAATTAAAAACTAGCAGAGAGTTCAAATAGGCATTTCACAAAGGAGCATATAAATAATAAATAAGCATATTAACAGAATTGTGATTGTAACTGGGGACTAAATTTTATCCTCAGTGACCATCTGATCTTACCCCACCATTAAATTTGGAGGAATTCTGAACCCCCCCAAAATAAATAAGCATATTAAAAGATGCTTATCATCATTCATAATAAGGGGAATTCAAATTAGTGCTACAAGATGATATTAATGCACTCCCATTTGAATCGATAACATTTAAAAGACTGCAAATAACAATTGTTGGCAAGGATGTGGAACAATGAAAGCTCTCACGTGTAACTTGTAGAAATGTAAAAGGATGCAATGATTTTTAAAAGATGTTATTTATTTTTAGAGAGAGGGGAAGGGAAAGAGAAAGAGAGGGAGAAAAAGATCAATGTGTGGTTGCTTCTTGCACACCATTTACTGGGGACCTGGTCTGCAACCCAGGCATGTGCCCTGACTGGGAATCAAACCAGTGACCCTTTGGTTCACAGGTCCACCCTCAGTCCATTGAGCTATACCAGTCAGGGCAGGATGCAACAATTTTTTAAAGTAGTTTGGCAGTTCCTTTAGATTTAAGCATATACTTACTATATGACACAGAATTTCACTCCTAGATATTTATCTAAGAGAAAAACAGTATATGTTCATTTTTATTTGTCTACAGATATACATAGCATATTTATTCATAATAGTCAAAAATTGGAAACAAAACTGATCATCAACAGATGCGATAAACAAATTGTGGCAAATCTTTAAAATCAAATATACTTGGAAATTAAAAGAAACAAATTCCTGATATGTGTAACAATATGACTAAATTTCAAAAAAAAAAAAAAAGCATGCTACATGAAAGAAAGCCAGAAGCAAAGGAATACATACCATATGGTCCCACTTATAAAAACAATATCAGTGGGACACTTTGCCTGAAATAAGAGCTGGGGAAAAGAATTGACTGGGAAGGACACAATAGAAACTTTTCAAGGTGACAAAAATGTTCTGTCTTGATTTTGATAGTATTTACATTGGCATGTGAATTTACCGAAACTCACTTAACTGGACAATTGTTAAATTTGTGCACACACACACACCTGTTATGCTCCTCTCCATAAAACACACCAAAAATAGTATACAATGGCCCTTGCTGGTGTGGCTCAGTTGGTTGGAGTGTGGTTCAGTAACCAAAAGGTTGCCAGTTTCATTCTCAGTCAGGGCACATGCCTGAGTTACAGGCTCCATCCCCAATTGGGGTACATGCAGGGGACAGCAAATTGGTGTTTCTTTCTTGCATCAATGTCTTTCTCTCTGTCTCTCATGAGAATAAAATAAATCTTTAAAATAATTAGTAAAGCATGGAAAGTAGAGAACTTTTTAATAAATTATCTAATAACTAAAACATAAAACCAGAGATATAAAGAAAATGTGAAAGATAGAGTAAGATTTGGAGTACATTGAGAAGCCAATGTATACTTCTATAGGTGTCACAAAAGTAATGATTTCTCTAAAATAGCTTATAGATCTTCAAACAAGTAGTTAATGATTCTTTAATTTATAATGCAAGGATTATGGCTATGGAAGTGCTTCAGGGAAAAGGGAAACTATTCCCATAAAAATTCAGGTCCATTCAGAAACATGGTGGATCTCTTTTGATTTTAATACTGTTTTCTTTAGCCATGCAGAAGCTTTTTATTTTGATGAGATCCCACTTGCTAAGCGAAATAAGCCAGGCAGTGAAAGACAAATACCATATGATCTCACCTTTAACAGGAACCTAAACAACAAAACAAAGAAGCAAGTGAAATATAACAAAAGACACTGAAATAGAGTTGTCAGTGACCAGAGGGGAGAGGGGAGGGAATTTCAGGGG
>JAPYXV010001954.1:0-13596 GCA_028533065.1 Trachops cirrhosus | reverse complement strand
TTCCACTTGTTTTTCCTCTTCTCCTTTTGGTACCCCTAAAATTCAGATGTTGGAACATTTAAAGATGTCCTGGAGGTTCCTAAGTCTCTCCTCATTTTTTTGAATTCTTATTTCTTCATTCTTTTCTGGTTGTATGTTTTTTTCTTCCTTCTGGTCCACTCCATTGATGTGAGACCCATCTTTCATTCCATCACTATTGGTTCCCTGTGCATTTTTCTTCATTTCACTTATTGTAGCCTTCATTTTTTCATCTAGTTTGCGACCAAAATCAACCAATTCTGTGAGTATCCTGATCACCAGTGCTTTGAACTGTGCATCTGATAGGTTGGCTATCTCTTGGTCACTTAGTTGTATTTGCTGTGGAGCTTTGATCTGTTCTTCCGTTCAGGCCATTTTTTTTTTTTTGTCTTGTTGCACCTGTTATGTATGAGGGGAGGAGCCTTAGGTGCTCACCAGGGTGGGTCATCCCAGTTGCTGTGAGACTGTCTGTGGGGGCGGGGTCCAAGAGGGAACAGTGGTGCTTACTCTGCTCTCTCTCAGATTTCAGTCCTTTCCCCTGCTTCCCCCAAGCAAACTGGGCCCTTCTGGAACTGATTCCCAGGTGGGTGGGTTTGTGTACATTTCAAGACCCTGTGGTTCTCTCCAAGGAACTGTCCTGTGAGGCTGGGAGTTTATCCCACTGCCTCAAACCCCACAGGTGTTTTCATTCAGTGTTTTGAGGCTTTATTTCCCTGAGCTGGGGCCCTGGGCTGCGAGGTCTGTCTCGCTCCCCAACTTCACCTGGTTCGTCTATGCGTGAATGTGGGACTGATTGGTCAGCACAAGCCGCTGCCTTGTGCGCTGGGGTATGGAAGCCTTTGCTGCGATTCCTCTCTGCTAGGCACCCGACTCCGCCCTGCTGCCCAATTCTGCCCCTCCTACTGGATTGGATGAATGTGTCTAACTCCTTGGTTGTCGGACTTCCATACAGGTCAATTTTGTCAGTTCTGTGGTTTTTTGTTTGTTTGTTTGTTTGTAAATATTTGTTGTCCTTGATTTGTTTGTGTGAGGAGGCACAGTGTCTCTACCTACACCTCCATCTTGGCTGGAACTTCTCATTGGTTGATTCTTTTATATGCCCTGACCAGAGATCAAATCTGCAGACTTGGCATATGGGGACAACACTCTAACTATTTGAGCTACCTGGCCAGGCCAGTTCTTCCCTTTTTGAACTTCTGTATTTCCTAATCTCTCTACAATGGGCTTGCACTCCTTTTATAATGAAAACATAAACTATAAAGCCCTATATCACCTTCTAAACCTGATAGAAAAAGACTTCCTCAAGCCCTATACACAACTATTTCTATGGTTGTAAAAATGTACAGTATAGAAATTAAAAACACAGATTTGAGGCCCCAAATCCTTGGGTTTAAATGGGAGTTCTATTTCTTCCTAGCTGTAAATCTTGACCAAAAAACTCACCAAGAGTAAATGAAATTTCTTTCCTTGTCTAAAGAATCCGTTTTCCTTCTCCTTTTCCTCATAGAGCATTTCCAAAAGAAGTGCTTTTGGATTCTGTCTCTAATCCTTTGATACATATGTAAATCTTGTTACAGGCTAAGTAGACCTCTTTCTCAATTTACAACCCAGAAGTGTTTTCAAAGGCCCCTTTGTTAACATCTGAGAAAAATAACAATCACTGTCCCTATCACTGTGGGAGTTTAGCCAAGGTAACTTTCTCTGAGCTGGCAGGGAGATAAATTTTATTAATCCTTTGAATAAAGTCAGTGCAGCAAGACTTGATTCCCAAATAAATTTAAGATGAATTTGTCAAAGGATTTGCAGCAAATGGTGCAGCCCTCTTATAGGAAGACAAGATTTCGTTAATCTTGAAAATCTATGTACTTTTTGGTTAAAAGTAGAATGGTATAAAAGATTGTAACTATTTGCCTATATAAATAGGGAGAAATCTCTCTTTCTAATCCTTTTCTGAAAATTACCTACAATACTGTAATCTGGATATGCTTATTCAGTAATAAGACAGCTTTGTTTCCTACATTGTGTAGAGAGGAGTTTCTTTGTTGGTCGGATGTTTTATTTCTTCACTACCGCCTCTGTTTCTGCATCTGTTAAGAATAAACACTAATAAAGCCCTGGTCAAGCAGCTCAGTTGGTTAGAGCATGGTGTCCATGTGCCAAAGTTGTGGGTTCCATCCCCTCTCAGAGCACAAACGAGAATCAGCAACGACCCTGGCCAGGTACCTTCAGTTGGATGGAGGATTCACCACACACCAAAAGGTACACCAAAAGGTACACCAAAAGGTTGACGGTTTGATTTCAGACCCCGCGCATATGGAAGGTAACATATCAAATGTTTCTCTTGAAGCAGGCTAAGATCAAAGAAGTGTCAAGTTAAGATGAATTTTGTAACGCTTCAGTAGGAGCAGAGTCTTAGATAAGCAAAGAATCAGCTGTCTTTATAGTTTATTGCTTTCTGTAACTGAGTTTTTTATTGTCCTTGAAAACTTAGTCTAATTAGCTCCTGTCTCTGTAACTAAATTTATCGCTTCCTGCTCTGTAACTTCCTCCTCGCTTATAAAAGTGTAATTAATCCACACCTGGTCGCTCAGAACTTGGGAGGTGCTTGGCCCCTCTGAGCCCACACCTAATAGTCTGTGCTCTGCCATTCCAACTGCGTGTGAGTGATTTTTCCGCAACACTCTCTCTTCCCCTTCCTCTATCTAAACATATCGTGAATAAAAAAAAATGCATAAAGGGAACAATGAATCAATGTTTCTCTCTCAAAATCAATAAATAAAAAATTTAGAAAATCCCTAACAGCAGCACCTACCTCATAAGGCTGTTTCAGACATTTAATGAATTGACTTGTAGAAAATTATAAGGGATATACTGATGGCACTACTTTGGAAAAGAGGAAAAACGGAGGCCAAGAGAGATTGTCTCGCATAATGTTACTCTAGGAAGTGGCAGGGCTGGCTGGTAAGAGAAGCCCATCGGGGGTCGCCAGGAGACCTTCAAATCAGACAGCACCAATTCAGGCCTCCCCCAACCTAGGGAGCACCAGCGGTTCCAAGCTAACTGCTGCGCAGCGGGCCGTGGCTCCTGTTACTCTCCCTTAGGACGAGAGCCGGGGTCCCGCTGGCTCCCCGCTTAAGCCTGGACAATTCCAGGCTTAGAGGAGGCCCCGGGATCCAAGAATCACTTACCACAGGCAAAGGTAAGGAGCAGCCTAGCGCTTCCCTAGGTAAAGTGTCTCCTTCCGACTAGAGGGAGCCCTGAACCACTTCTCAGAATTCCCTAGCGCTGCTGGCCAGAAGCGGAAGTGTTGATGGGTACACAGCCCCAGACTACACTTCCCAGAATGCCCCACAGAAACGTGGGCAAAACTATTGCCCCTGGAGCAGAAATACCTCTCAGCACTTTGAGTTTCTGGGCAGTAAACCGTAGAATGCCAGTGTGGATTTCCACCAAGCTGTGACATTTTAGGGTGGTAGTGTCTGCTTTGGTTAGCATTTACCGATTCTGTTATTGTGAGCTGAATAACCACGTTCAAGGGCCTCTGAAGGGCGTCTGCGTCAGAAGGAATCCTGGTAAAACCCCAAATAGCTGCCCCATAGAAGTAAGAGTAAAAGAAAAATGGATTGTCTTGCCAAACTCTAAGTCCTTTGGTATCTTAGCCTGGCCGCGTGGCTCACTTGGTTGGATTTTCATCTCACACATCAAAACGTAAGTGGGTTCGATTCCTGGTCAGGGAACATACCTGCGTGGTAACCAATTGATCTCTCTCTCTCTCTCTCCCCCTCCTCCCTCCCTCTCCCCCTTCCCCTCTAAAAATAAATAAATAAATCTTTGAAAAAAAATATCCTTGGGTTAGGGTTAAAAAAAAATCTCCCAGTACTTGAAAATGGATTAGATTGAATGATTTTTGTTAGTTATCTTCAAGCACCTAGCAGGAACAAATGAAAATCCTCTCTAGAGAAAGAACCCATCTTCCTGGGCTCCGAATTATTTTTATAACTAAAAATATATTAATATTAGATGAAGTAGTCTTTGAAAAAAAGCATTATAAGATATAAAGACGTTCATCATAATTACTTTAAAATCATCAAGTATAATGTCCAAAATATAAAGCAAACTTTTAAAAGCAAAATGGACAGAACTAGGAGAAAGATATTCACAGAAAGCAAAATTTTAATACATATTTAGAAGGAAATGTAGAACCTTAAATGCATATCCTAAAACAGAATTTGAGCACTTGCTCATGCTACTTACTTGCAACTTATGTTTGAGCTGAATCTCATATGTATCACACTTGATGAAGTGCTGCGGGTATGCCCACACTTATGACTCAATTGCATGTAACTTTCTGGGCCTTGGCCAAGCCTGATAAAGACAGAAGCTGCTTTCTCAGGACTAATGCCACCTGCAGAGCATGACAAGCATTGCTCCAAAATTCTAAATAGCAGTGTTGTAAGCTTCCCTATCTGTTACACACAATTCATACATGATTAGATATGTATCAGAGGTCATAAAATTATTTCTGTAAAGAGCCAGATACTAAGTAACAGACCATATGATCTGTTACAACTACTCTGTCATTTTGCATGACAATAGTGGTCATGGCTATATTTCAATAAAATTTTATTTGTAAGTGGTGACCAAATTTGACCCACGGACAGTAATTGGCCGATCCCTGGACTAAATTGTGAAAGAAGATTGGAAGGTTGATGTAGCCTTGAGCTGGGGCCATAAAAGTGTGTTGATGGCCCTAGCAGGTGAAACTAAACTTCTTTGGATGATATTTACTAGTAACTATAAAGAAAAAAAGCACATGTTGGCTCAATGGCTGCTTATCAGGTGTCACCAGATGTGTTGATTTGCCCCAGCCATAAAACCACATTAGGAGCTGCAACTGGAATCAATTCCTAATTAAGCTTATAATAGTTCCATGTCATTATCCAAGATTCACCTGTCTTCTGCACAGGTCAAATGAATGCACTGAATATGTGATAGAAATCATGACCTCTACAACTTTCAAGATACTGATAGTGGCATTAGTCTCTGTAACCCCTCCAGGAATATGGTATTGCTTTTGGTTTTCTATTTCGGTACATATGAGACAGGTCTAGTGTTTCCTAGTTCTTTCTTATCAAATAGCCCTTGTTTCGGGTCAGGGAACCAGTTATTTCTATTGCAACTCTGCATTCTGGAACTTGGGAAATCACTCTATGATGGGTTCAGGGATTCGCTCAGTGTACCACATATGGACCTGAGCAGAAACATTCATTATTTGTCTTTTATAACCTTTTCTACTAACTGGTAGACTGCAGCACCATTTGGGGAATGGGCAGAAAATGTCAGCTCTAGCATCCAGTCAGACCTCAATATTCTAGTTATTCCCACTTACCGAATGGCATACCCTCCATAAAACAAGGCTGTAAGTCACTTTGAGGATATCTAGGATGATTTACGGCATGTAGCTTGGGCAGTATAACAGGGTCCTTCCTCAAGGGGACCCAACCTGCTCCTTATTCAGCGTGCTCTGGAAATGGAAACTGACTCATTTTATGGAGTTGGCTGAGGAGCCACAACTCATGTTGATTCAAGTCCGATGTAGATTCACCAGGCCTATTAGTAGGCTAGCCCCAGGGACTGCACAATAAGCAAATGCAAAAATTTCTGTGAATCAAACCATTCTGATGAGTCCTTTGGTTTTGCTGTTCATTGTGACAAACATAATTTATCTCTGCCAATGAAAGTCCTCCACTTGATCTCTGATGCCCCAAGATCCCACCACCCTCACTGAATTCAGGGAGCCCCATTTGATGTCAATTTCCTTCTCTCATTCCTGGCTTTTTGAGATGAGTCACAACAGATTGCCAATGCTCCCCTGCACCTTTGTATATTTTCTTCTACAAGTGTTTCTCAAATGGGGACGACTCTGCTCTCTACCCCAGGGACATCTGGCAGTGTCATGTGAAATTTCTGATTTTTACGACTTGGGGGAAACAGGATGTGCTACTGGCATCTAGTGGGTAGAGGTTACAAATGCAGCCAAACATCCTAAATGCCCAGGACAGCCCCCAACAATGAAAAATTGTCGAACAAAATGTCAATAGTGCAAAGGTTGAGAAATTGTTCTACAACATAGAAAGTTCTGGCAGTTTGACTTTAGCATAAGCTAGCTTTGGATACAGGTTTCAGTGATTAAGTAAGCAAACAATCAAAGGCATTCCTAGGAACTCAAGCTAAACCTCAAGTCTGTTCAGTGCACCTGTATCAACACATCCAGCCTAATCCAACATTACATTACTGCCACCTGATTCAGTATGTGTAAGATCCACAACTATATTTCTCAGGTTTCTATTGATATCATTTTTAAATAATTATTTTGGCAGGTACACTATCTCATCATGGTCACACTTCATACCTTTTGACCTCCCACCTAGACCTCTCCTGTGGCCCACAAGGACTTGAATCTGAATAGGTCTAGAAAAATAGCAGAGGGGTGGCGCGGGGATGGTAAAGGCAGATCTTGAGAACCTGAAGTCCTCTGCAAGGAAACTGTCAGGAGAAATCATTACAAGGTTTTCAGGCAAGGGGAGACTAACTCAGAGAGGGGACAAAGGCTGCCTACTTTCAATGGCAAAGGGGGCCTTCGCTAAACTGAGGTCAAAGGCCTCAGCTTTGTTGAAATCTGGCCATGTATTCCCATCTCAATTTTTCTGGGGTCTATTCCTGCCCATTGATACCCTATGATATAGGAGAATCTGCAGGGTTGTGAAGTCAGCCATTGAATGGATTTGCCTTTGGGTCCTTTAAAAAAGTTCTGATTATATAAAACAAGTCCCCCTAAATATTAGTATGTAGCCAAGCTCAAAGCTAAGATAGGAAAATTCTCAAGGCCAAAAATAGATAATTTGAGCCCATATTATAAAGTGGCAGATGAAATTAAATTACCTACAAAGGTCAAGAAAACTGAATACACAGCTGGAGTTTAATCTTGGTGTGATGGTAAAGGTCACAGCAGCCACAGATTGGGAGTGAACAGTGAATACCCAACATTACAATAGAAAGAGCAGCTCTTTCATTGGCTGTAAAATGTTTGTTACGAGTAACTGTAACACTTAAGTCCCTGCTTTGACATTCTTGAAAAGAAAATTGTGTGATTTTATTGAAAGATTAACAAACTCAATTTTTCAGGAAATGTATACTTTCATAAGGATTGAATTTATACTATATAAAATCAATAGAACACTAGACAAAGTCCAAGATAATAGGACCCAATTTGAAGAGAGGCTGGGGGGCAGGGGAGCACAGGAGCTAATCACAACAGGACAATGTCAATTTAATCACAGTTACATATTGAAGTACTGGTTTTCTAATATTTGAACTTTGTCTCCCTTAGTTATTTTATTAAGGCTACAATTAGATTTCCTGTTCAAAATACAAATTTTTATGGAATTTTGGAAGTGATCTAATAGCTTCCAAATATAAACTTTTCCCATTTAAATTTTTAAACACCTTACTTATTTTTAGAGAGAGGAAGGGAGGAAAAGGGAGAAAACATCAATCGGTTGTCTCTTGCATGCCCCCAACTGGGGAACAGGCTTGCAACCTAGGCAGGTGCTGACTGGGAATTGAACATGCAACCTGTCAGTTGAACAAAATCCACTGAGCCACACCAGCCAGGGCCCCATTATTAACAAATATTCAGCATCCATGAAGTACCTGTAATCATACTACATAGATTCAGAAAAAAATATCTCTGCATTTACAGAGCTTACATTTTTAGTGGATGTTAATTTTGGGTTGTCTGTCATACTTTTGTACAAGGTCCGATAAAAATCTTACCCGTCCTAAGGCCTCTCTCCTGAGTAACATTTAATAAAAGTCAAAGTTCTAACTGAAGCCCTTACTAAACCACTTACACAAGTTCTATGCCTCCTGACTATTGGGATATGTTAAGCTATGGTTGAAACACTGCTTTAATGAAAAAAAAAAAGTTTCTTTTAAACTTGATGATTGGAAGAATTCACACGACACTTGTGTTTTTTTAAAAAATCATTTTATAATACATTTTACCTGTGTGGACACTCTCATATTCTTACCAGCTCTGTCACTTTTAGAGGATTTATCACCAGCATGGATTCTATGATGAATTGTAAGATTTGATCGCCAACTGAAGTTCTTACCACATATCTCACACTTGTAAGGTTTCTCTCCTGTGTGAACTCTCTGATGAGATTGTAGCTGTGAAGAGCGACTGAAGACTTTGCCACATGCTTCACATTTGTATGGCTTCTCTCCAGTGTGGACACTCTGATGAAGTTGAAGGCTCGAGGCCTGACTGAAGTGCTTCCCACACTCCCCACACTTATATGGCTTCTCTCCTGTGTGGACCCTCTGATGCATGTCAAGATTCAAGCTCCACTTGAAGCCCTTCCCACACTCCTCACATTTGTATGGCTTCTCCCCAGTGTGGACTTTTTGATGGGCTTGAAGGTGTGAACTCCGACCAAAGTTCTTCCCACACTTGTCACATTTGAATGGCTTTTCTCCACTGTGGACTCTCTGATGGGCCAAAAGATTTGAGGCCTGCCGGAAGACCTTCCCACACTCCTCACAATTATATGGTTTCTCTCCTGTGTGGATTCTGCAATGAATTTTAAGGTCTGCTCTACGACTGAACCCCTTCCCACACTCTTCACATTTGTATGGTTTCTCCCCAGTATGGATCAGCTGGTGAATCTGAAGTCGTGAACTCTGATTGAAGCCCTGCCCGCACTCTTCACACTTGTAAGGTTTTTCTACACTGTGAGCCTTCTGATGGATTTGAAGATATGAACTCTGACTGAAGCCCTTCCCACATACCTCACATTTATAAGGTTTCTCTCCTGTGTGGACCACAAGATGAACTTGGTAATGGGAGTTCCTCCTGAAGCTCTTCCCACACTCATCGCATTTGTATGGTTTCTCTCCAGTGTGGACTCTCTGATGTGCTTGAAGATTTGAACTCAGAGTAAAGCCTTTACCACACACTTTACATAGGTAAGATTTCTCTCCAGTGTGGACTCCCTGATGGGCCTGGAGACTTGAGGGCCGACTAAAGCCTTTACCACATTCCTCACATTTGTAGGGTTTTTCTCCTGTGTGGACCCTCTGATGAATGTATAGATTTGAGCTACAAATGAAGCCCTTCCCACACTCCTCACATTTGTAAGGTTTCTCTCCTGTATGGACTCTCTGATGGGACTGAAGATGTGAATTCCTGCTGAAGCTCTTCCCACATGCATCACATCTGAATGGTTTCTCCCCAGTGTGGACTCTCTGATGGTCCTGAAAATGAGAGGCCTGAGTGAAGGCCCTCCCACACTCCTCACAATTATATGGTTTCTCTCCCAAGTGTAATTTGCAGTGAACAGTAAGCGTAGATCTACGACTGAAGCCTTTCCCACATTCCACACATTTGAATGGTTTCTCTCCAGTGTGCACTTTCTCATGATTTTGCAGACGTGAGCTCTTACTTAGTTCCTTATCACAATCATCACACTTATAGCTGTTTTCTCCTATGTGAACTCTCTGATGAACATGAAGAACTGATCTATGACAGAAGCCTTTTCCACACTCACTACATATATGCGACTTCTCTTTTGAGAGTACTTGCTGATGAATATTGAAGGTGGAGAGATCATAGAAGGTTTTTTTACACTCATTACACTGGTAAGGTTTTTGTCCTGTATGAATCACACTATTCTTATGCAATGTTGAAATTTTCACGCTGTCTCTTCCATAATCATTGTAACTGTAAGGTTTTTCACTTCTTTGTATTCCATAATTATTGAGGTGATGTGATACCCAACTGATGGTGTCAACATCCTGTTTATACTGTAAGAGTTTATTTTTTATAGAAATTTCCTGATAGCTGTTCTGATAATTCTGGGATTCATTCAAAGAGGTTTTCCTCCAAGAACCTTGTGCTCTCAAAGTTGGAAACTCTGGATTTCCAGTGTCAATGGGACCATCCATTTTATGATTCAGTATATAGTTTTCATCCTCAGAAATTTGAATAGATAGTCCTGCCCCAACCTCATAGGTGGAATCACCTTGTTTGTGGAACTGTGAACAATTTATCATGAAATCTTGACACCTGGTTAAGTCATTTACAATTTGTTGCCAGATCTGCCAGCAGGAAAGCTCTTCATGTGCTCCCCTGTCTTGAACAGTCTTCAACTCACTTTGATTGCTCTCGCCTATGTAGACAAAGAATTCAGAGATATGGACAAGCGAAAGTTTTGTTCAAAGATTTAAGATTTCACGCTTATGATACATAGTTTAAGAGTTTAATGAACCTTAGGATATTTCAGCTTATCTTTTTTTTAACTACACATGAAGTTTTCTGCTTTATATACTGACAGAAACCAGGGGGTGGTCCATTAAGCTCCCAACCACTTATCATTAATGAAAGCCATTCAAGGCAAAATAATTGCTATTTAATTGAAAGCCATTCAAGACAAAATAACTGCTATTTAAATCATTGTTCATAAATTACATGCATTTCCTATCATAATACAGTATCAATAAGAAAAGCATTTTGGAGTGCTCACAGCTGTAATAGTGCCTGGCATTAGCAGGTGCTCAAAAACGCATACACATTGAATCATATTTTGATTTCTGGGATTCTCTATAACTCTAAATCCCAGCTTAAGTTTGAAGCAAGTCATAGGGGCAAAAGTGTTTTTACAAGGAAAGTATATGAAATAGCAAAAGGGTTGGAAAGTATAGTTTGCTGAGAAGTTGAAAGGCTGCAAAACAGGCAGTGGCACTCCAAGGGGCGCTCCAAGAGGGTAAAATCAAGGTGCTAAGAATTACTTGGCATGAAAGAAAAGCTGGATGCCCAGGATTCTTCTGACACTTGTACTGTTGAACGTGTTTTTATTTTCCTATATAGGAATCAAAATTTAGAGGCTAGGGAAGAATGCTGTCTCTTTGAAAATAGCATGACAAATTTTATATGGAGATACATTGGCCTTAAACAAGAATGATTTCCAAAGTGAGGATGCACTATATTAGTGGGCTATGAAATAAATTCAGTACTTTGTGATAAGTATTTAGAAGAAACAGAGCTCCTAGAAATTATCAGACAATTATCACAAGCAGTAAAGGTTTCAGCACATGAAATTTGTTCTAAAGTTACATATATAAATGTATACAAAAATAAAATGCTTATAGAGGTATGATGTAAGATCCACTTCTTACTATGGATGTGGACTTTGGAAGAAGCAAATGGGATGAGCTGTGCAATCTTTTAAAAGAGAAGCTAACTCACAAGCTATTTTCTGAGAGCAGGCAACCAGTACAAAGGCAGCTGATACAATCCAGGAAAAAGATTTGGTGATTTTGACTGGGTGAGGACAAGGGGTGGTAAGAAATGAAATAGATAGACAGTTAACTACGAGAACTCACAACTGCTTGGTTCTCACCTAAATTTTTCTGCACCTGGGGTGATGTCTCTATCATCCAAAGCCTCTCTTCTCTTTCTATATGTGATGTATCTTGTCTGAAGAGTTGATGTCCTAAGAACATGCAAAGTCACAAGTTTCAAATGAATACACTAGAGTTAAAAGTTACTGGAAATTTGAGTTCTAAATGCATAGTCAAGATACTGAAAGCAGTGTTTTTCAAAAAAATTATCATATCCCATTGGAGAAATAGCATTTATTTCATGTCCCAGACACATATGCATAGATATGTATTACTAAAACAGAAGTCAAGCAGCCCATTTCTAACCAACGTCTATTTTCATTATACCTCCTCCCGGTGGGTCTCAGACTACTCATGCAATTGGCCACTTTTAGCTGCAATGTTCTATTTTTCTTAAGGAGCTCTGATGTTTTCTACTCTATTTAATTTGATTAAAAATTACAGATAGGACTAGATAAATTGGTTTTATAATTCAGTAATGGGACAAAAGTGAAATTTAAAAAAAGAATATACAAGAGGTATAGCAGCATACTGACTATTTATGATTCTTTTACAAAACACAAATGAAGAAAAAAGATCTGAAACATCCAGTTTAGAAAGACCAGAGCCTTGGCTGGGTGGCTCAGTTGGTTGGAGCACTGTCCGCACACCAAAAGGTTGCAGGTTCAGTCCCTGGTCAGGGCACACTTTTAGGATGCTGGTTCGATCTCCAGTTGGGGCATATATGGGAGGCAACAGATCAATGATTCTCTCTCACATTGATGTTTCTCTCTCTCCCCCTTCCTTTCTCTCTAAAAAAATCAATTAAAAAAATAAAAAGACAGACAGAAAGACCAGAAACATCCTCTTGGGTCCCATATGAATTGGCAAAAGTCCAGTCCCCAAAATTCCAAGGAGCCATTCCAAGAGCCCCAAAGCCTTAACTCCACAAAGATACTCCAGAGGAAGGCTGTCCTCACCCACTGAGACCAGGTTCCTGAAGTTCTCTACCATCACATCTCGGTACAACTTCCTCTGAGCAGAGTCCAATAGCCCCAGTTCCTCCTCTGTGAAGGCCACAGCCACATCCTTGAATGTCAGTGCCTCCTACAACAAACATATAAAACCGCAATCTTACACCCAACATCCACTTGAAGAGGGGAAGCACTGAGGTGAGGGCGATGGGTGGGAAGGTACTCTGACCCCTGGGCAGTTTGTAGATCTCCTAGTCCTTCTTCCATCCTGACAATGCCATACACTGATTTTCCACGGCCTCGCCAAAAATGCTATAAAAAAAAGTTTTGGGACTTCCGGCCAAGATGGAGGCATAGGTAGACGCACTGTCCCTCCTCGCACAACCAAGATAGGGACAACAACGATAAAGAAACAAAATAACAACCAGAACTGACAGAAATTTGAAGTGTATGGAAGTCGGACAACCAAGGATTTAAAAATAGACACTTTCATCCAGACCGGTAGGAGGGGTGGAGTCCGGCAGGGCGAGGGACGCGGAGCAGAGCGCTGAGCACCCGGGGCAGCACGCAAGGCCGCAGCAGGCAGACCCTGGGCGCACAAGCAGCAGTGGCTGCTGGGCCCCAGCCAGGGGGTGGCAACCGGCAGACCCAGCGAGGCGGCCATTGTGAAGCAAGGCACTGCACGCAACTCAGGGTCCCAGCACCGGGAAATAGAGCTTTCGGTCACTGACTGAAAAGGAAGGTCCCACAGGGTGCACAGGCCCACCCACACCGGATTGGTGCCAGAGGGGCCAGGTTGGCTTGCAGAAAGTGGCGGAAGGGTCTGGCGTCCTACAGAAAGCAGAGCAAGCGCCATTGTTCCTTCTCAGACCCCACCCCCACATACAACGTCACAACCCTGCGACTGGGGTGCCCCGCCCTGGTGAACACCTAAGGCCTCGCCCCTCACTACAGGAGCTCGACAAGATCAAAAAACAAAACAAAAAACAGCAAAAAGATGGCTCCTACAGAAGAAGAATTGAAAGCCCCAGAAGTCATCCTTTTAAGCAACCAAGAGATAGCCAACCTATCAGATGCACAGTTCAAAGCACTGGTTATCAAGATACTCACAGAACTGGCTGATTTTGGTCACAAATTAGCTGAAAAAATGCAGGCTACA
>JAPYXV010001953.1:0-13596 GCA_028533065.1 Trachops cirrhosus | reverse complement strand
AAGCAAGTGAAATATAACAAAAGACACTGAAATAGAGTTGTCAGTGACCAGAGGGGAGAGGGGAGGGAATTTCAGGGGAGAAGGGAAGGGTTTACAGGAACAAATATAGAGGACACATGGACTAAACTAGGGGTGTTGGAAAGGGGAGGGAGGAGGGGAGGAATGGGTGGGTGGGCGGGAATGGGAATAAAGGATAGAAACTGTACTGAATAAACTAAAATAAAAATTAAAAAAAAAAACAGTTAGTGAATGTAGGTGAAAAATGTATTGACGTCTTTGCACTACTCTTAAAATAGTCCACAAGTATGAAACTATTTTTCAAAAGTAAAAATAAAATAATATGGCAGAAATAAGTATAATAATCAATACCATAATAATATGAATGGATTAAGTTCCTTTATCAAAAAGTCAAGATTCTCAGACTGGCTTAAACAAAACAAAATAAAATAAAGAAACAAACAAAAAAAAAGAATTAACTGAAAACGAATGAAGGAGGAAAGTCCTTGTTTACAGTATAATTTTAATAAATATAGAAAGAATAATGGACATAGAAAATTATCATTTGGAAAGCACTACAGTAATAACTGTTTCAGGCAAAAATCATCAATAGATACTAATATTAACGGGCAAAAGTATGATGAGAAGCAGTATATTTATATAGTTTCAAAGCATCTAAATGCTTATTCACTGTGGGTGTGGGACCAGCCTGTTCTTCATCCGTGTGTCTCTACCCTTCCTACCAGTCTTGATGGGTGTGGCATCTTTAATTCTGTAGTGGTAGGACTTCCATTTATCATGATTTCTACTGTTTCCGAGTGATGGTTTTTCTATAATTTAGTCATAATTTTGATGTGGTTGTGAGAGGAGGTGTGCCTTGTTTACCTAGGCCTCCATGTTGGAGCTCATTATGAAACAGGTCATTGTTTTTCAAAAGTGTCATGGTACTGAAAGACCCACCCTGGCCCCAAAAAACAAAAAGACTGAGGAGTTTTTTCCAATTAAAGGACCTGAAGCAGACATGTGTGAAACTGAACCAGAAAAATGACACTGGTGAGGCAACTGGAGAAATTTGAATATGGTCTATTGATTATAGTATTGCATGAATGTTAATTTTTTATTAATAATATTGTGCTTTGGTTATATATGATATTAATGTTTGGAAAATCTGGGTGAAAGGATATATGGAGATTTCTTTGTACTATTTTTGCAACTTTTTTGGTAAGTGTGTAATTATTTAAAAATGAAAAGTTGAAAATGAAACTTGAGTTATCTACCTCCCCTCAAAATATTCCTGGGTGATCTGACTGCTGTGTAGTGTGGCATATACAGGGGCTACCATATAAGTGGGATGGCCAATCAGGTGACTGTTGCACTATACCAGGGGGAGAGATAGTGGTGGCTCAGACTAGAGGGATAGCAGTGGAAATGGAGAGGGGTGGGTGGATTCAGGATGTGTTTTGACTTCTTCATGAAAAAGATATTGCATAGGAGAAAATGGAGGAGAGAAGGGTGTCATTTGAAAAGGAAGTTCTCTGGGGATTACCTTTAGATACAATTGAGAATAGAATAGGCCTTGCATGCTTGTAAGTATTTTTATTAGATGTTGTGGATTCAGAATAATTTAGAATGCAGGCTACACTATTTATCATGGAGTTTGTATTTTACTCCTCCCCCATAGTGTTAGTAGTGTTCCTCTCACACCAGGGAAAACAAAAAAGGGGCTTTTCTTTGGTTCCCTCCTGTGTTTACCTCTTCCAAAGACTTTTCTTGAAGGCCCTTCTCTGCTCCTTTCAAGGAGGGGTTTGAATTCTGTTGTCAGCTAACTTGTGACCTTTATAGAGCTTATTTGGTCAGCCTGGGTTTCCACAACATGTGCCCTTCCCTACCTTTATGTCTTTACCTAGAATGCTCTCTTATTAAAATTTTTGTCTATTTTTCAAGGTTCAGCTGAAGAACGTCCAAATTGTCTTCCTTGGATTTACTCAGCCCCAGGTAATCCTTCTCTTTCCTGGTAAGTCATAACTCTTAGTTTATTCCTCTTATTTTGCCCTAATTTACCCTTTCACAGTCATATTCATTGCTTTGTACTTACTTGTATTCATGACTTATATCCTCTACCAAATTTTAAATTACTTGAGGGAAGGTACTTACATTGTTCCACTTTAAATGAATTATTTTTTGTATTCATAAGATGCAAATGAAGAGCATCAGTGAAATATATTGATAAAGTCCAACATGTACTTTGAATCCAATCTTGAGTTTCCCCTGTTTCTATTGAGGATTTTTCCTGTGAAATACTTGAGTCCCTTCCTTTGTGATCTGCATTGTAATTTAAGGTCTGTTCTGATCTTCTTTTGTATTGCTTTGATGGAGTTCTTCCACCAGGGGGAGCTCCTTACTATATATAGGTCAATTTCTTTTTCTTTAGGAGGCAAAGGAGACTTCATCAGGTAAAATATGAATACAGTGGAAAAGCAAACAATAGGAAGTAGGAAATGAACATCCCCTGGCACCTAACTTGGTCCCAGAAGTAGCTGGCTCAAATTTCATTTCACTTGTTATATTGTGTGTTGGTTTGATTCTGGCCCACGTGTAAAGATTTCTTCTTCTCAATCTATTTCATTTATTCCTTCTACAAATATATATTGAGTGTATCCTTTGTGTCAGCTATTGTTGTGAATGCTGGTGCTTCATCTATAAAGAAAATCAACCAAGTTCCTGACCTTATGGAGCTTATTTCATATGTGGGCTACAGACAGTAAGTGAGATAAATAGATAAAACACGCAGTATATTAACTAGAGATAAATGTCAAAGGGAAAAAATAATGCAGGGTCTGTAGGCCATTGTACAAACTTTGACTTTTAGTCTAAAAGAGACGGGAAGCATTGGAGAAATTTGAGTTGAGGAGTGATGTAATCTGACATCTTAAAATGATAACTCTTGTTGTTTTATGGATAATAAACTATAAGGGGACAGGCCTGGGTCTGACTGACAACAATGGAATTTGGGAGAAGTTGTTGGACTTTTGGATATATTTTTAAGGTAGAATCAACTGGATTTGCTAAAAGATTAGATGTGGGATGTGAGAGAAAGAGGAATAAAGAACAAGGTCACCATGTTGCATAACACCGATAGCACTGAATAAAATGTGGCTGGTGCCCTCTGGAGTTGTGTAACACAGCTTTTTTGTTCAAGATGATGACCAGGTTTTCATCCTGAGCACCTGCAAGGATGGAGTTTCCACTGACTGTAATGGTAAAGACTGTGAGAAGAACAGGTTTGAGAGTATTATCAGCAGTTCAATTTTGGATATGTTGAATTTGAGATGACAATTAGATATCTAAATGAAGATGATGAGTAAACTGTGGGATGAGCCTGGCATTCATAAGAATGGTAGGGGCTGGAGATAAATATTTTTGAGTCAGGGGTATCTAGGTAGTTTTTAAAGCTAAGAGATGGATGACATCACCAAGAAAGTGAGAGCAGTTAGAGAAGAGAAGGGGAGAAGGATCCAGCCCTGAGGCACTCCCACATTGAGAGGTTAGGAAAACAATGAAGAACTAGCAAAATAAACTGATGAGATGTGGCCAATAAGGTAGAAGGGAACCCAGAAGAAAATAGTATCCTGGAAGCCAAGTGAGGAAGTTGCTTCAAAGAAGAAGGGAATGATCAATTGTGAAATGTACTTCTGGTTGGCCAAGCAAGAATTCTTTATAGACTTGAGCAACATAGCTATTACTAGTGGCCTAGATATAAGCTGTTTCAGTGGACAGAACCTTCATTAGAGTGGATACAAGAAAGAAAAGGAGGTGAAAAATTGTAGATGAGTAATATAGACAAATATTTTTTAAACAGATTATTTATTCATTCATTTATTTACTTTTAGAGAGAGGAGAAGGGAGGAGAAAAAGAGGAAGAGAAACATTGACGTGAGAGAGAAGCATTGATTGGTTGCCTCTTGTAAGCACCCTGACCAGGGACCAAACCCACAACCCAGGCATGTGCCCTGACCAGGAATTGAAAATGGTAACTTTTTACTTTGCAGGATAATGCCCAATCAACTGAGCCATGCCAGTGAGGGCTAGACAAATCTTTTGAAGTTTTACTGTAAACAAGAGTAGGGAATTGAGGCAGTCACTGGAATGGTGTGTGGGGGCAAATGAAGGTATTTATGGTAGAATGTGAGAAATGATCACAAGTTTGCCCCAGAAGTTTGCACTAGTTGCTGAGATCACTTGTTTCTTTCTTCCTTCTGGTCCACTCCATTGATTTGATGGGAAGTTTCCTTCCCATCTCTATTGGTTCTCTGTACATTTTCCTTTATTTCCCTTAGCATAGCCTTCATTTCTCCATCTAATTTGTGACCAAATTCAACCAATTCTGTGAGCTTCCTGATTACCAGTATTTTGAACTCTGCATTTGATAGGTTGGCTATCTCTTCGTCGCTTAGTTGTATTTTTTCTGGAGCTTTGATCTGTTTTTTCATTTGGACCATTGTTTTTTGTCTTGACACACTCGCTACATAATGAGGGGCGGAGCCTTAGGTGTTCACTAGGGCAGGGCAACCCAGTTGCTGGGTTGTGACGCTGTATGTGGGGGCGGGGTCCGAGAGGGAACAATGGTGCTTGTTCTGTTCTCTGCTGGATTTCAGTCACTTCCCTCACTTCCCACAAGCAAATTGGGCCCTTCTGGTGCTGATTCCCATGTGGGTGGGTTTGTATATGTCCTGGGACCCTGTGGGTCTCTCCAATGAACTCTCCTGTGAGGCTTGGAGTCTCTCCCGGCACCTCAACCCCCACAGGTGTTTTCAACCGGTGTTTTGAGGCTTTATTTCCCTGAGCTGGGACCCTGGGTTGCACTGTCTGTCTCTCTTCCCAGTTTTGCCTGGTTTATCTGCACGCAAATGTGGGATCTCCTGGCCCACCAGCTGTCTTGTGCGCTGTGCCCCTCTGCAATCTGCCGCCTCGCTGTGTCCACCAGCTGCCCAACCGCAAGCCCTCTCCACTCAGCCGCCTGACTCTGCCCCTCCTACCGGTCTGGATGAATGTGTCTAGTTTAACTCCTTGGTTGTTAGACTTCCATACAGTTCAATTTTCTGTCAGTACTGGTTGTTTTTTATTTTTAAATTGTTGTTGGCCTTATTTTGGTTGTGCGAGGACATACAGTGCGTCTACCTATGCCTCCATCTTGGCCAGAAGTCCATGTCAAGTTTTTAGAACAGTGCCTAGCACATAGTAAATACTTGATAAGTTTTTGCTATTTGTCTCTCTTCTCCTTAAGGAATAAGACCATACCTTTATCTTTGTACTTCTAATTATTAGCACTGGGCTTAGCACAGAATACTAGATGTTCAAAACATTTTTGTGTAATAAAACCAGGCATGGAAATCAAATCAATTTAAGTTTGCGTTTAATGGTTTTATATGCATATAGCCCTTTTTATCAGCTCACTTATTTATTCCTGTGTACCACTCCATGTAATGCTTAGGAAAGAAGGTGCTGGAGCCTGATCTCCTAGTTTGTATCATTGTTTTGCTATTTATTAGCTTATTAACCTTCTACTGCCTCAGCTTCCTCATGTGAAAAATGACTAAAAATAATAGGCTGTTCAACACAGAGTTACTGAACATTCAAATGTTAACTATGATAGTTATTAATCTTATTGTTAATGAAATGATTTAATGAACACCTACAGTGTTCCAGGGACTGTACTAAACAGTAAGGATGCAGAGATGAATAATTATTAGTTCCTGGTCTAAGAAAACCCATAAGATAGTGAAAGAAACAAGTGTGAACCACTCAGTATGCATAGAGCCCTAGTGGAGGAAGGGACCAATTTGAATCAGTGAGGGGGAAAAGGAGGGTAATAAGGTTTTATAGGGGAGGTAAATCCTAAGCTTTGCATCTGTGAGTTGAGGGTCGTGGGAAAATAATGTCAAACAGATATCAAAATACTTTTCATGGGTCATCAGAAATGAGTTTAATAACAGGTTTCTCCCATCAGATTTCTTTAACAAAAGGCCCCATCCTATATTTGAAACCCAGACAAGCCATTTTGGGCCAACAACAAAGTATCGTCAGGCCTACCTAAGTGCACCAAACATGGTTTGGGATAGTTTTCCTTGAGCAAGACCCCTCTTCCCTTTTGTAGTTAAGGCAGAGAGGCCTTACAGGCAAAACACTGCATTTCAGATGACTCTGTCCTGCCCTCTGTCTCCTTCCCACTAAATTTTCTGAAAAGGTTGACATTTATGTTCTTACCTTCTTTACCCCAACAATCAGATCCAGGGAAAGTACAGAGTGGCATGTTTTCTAAGAAAAGGCCAGGACTCCTTTATAGCTCACATTTTTAATAGAGACCTCTTAGACATGGTGGGACTGGAGCTATATTTAAATTATTGAGATCAAGGGCAGGGTGTGGGCAAATGAAAACCTTTATGTCTTTTGTCTCTTAGAAAACCAATAAAGGCATTGAAGCTTGTCTGTCTTCCCCAAGTAGTTAATGAGAACAATAGAATTTAAAGTTCCTGGTGTTCCTCTGGAGCTGATTTTGGCAGGTGATAAGTAGCTTGTTAAAGGGCTTATTATTTGAGTAGAGCTTTGGCTGCCTGACTTTTAAGGTTGATTATTTATTTTGCACGTTGTATAACAGGAGCATTGGGTAATGTTCAGAAGAGGCTTTCTGGGTCAGAGTGTAAGGGCTTCTCTGACCATCTCCTTCCAACAGAACCAGATTCCAGCTGCAAAATAAAGGATAAGCTTGTATACAAGGCCCAGAGTATGTCTTTAATGTAGCCCCTAACCACCAGATAGGCCTTCTCATTAGGGGATGAATACATCAAAATTTCCATCAAACGCTAACCCAAGAAAAATATGTGTGTGTATAATTTCTCCAACTTACACTGATAAAGTGACCTACTTTTGAAAGAATTGTTTTAAAAGATATTTTGGTCTTTTGTAATAACAAGTCATATGTGGGGTCCCTGTCATTTCAATCATCTCAGAT
The DNA here is from genome assembly GCA_028533065.1 of Trachops cirrhosus. NCBI lineage: Eukaryota > Metazoa > Chordata > Mammalia > Chiroptera > Phyllostomidae > Trachops > Trachops cirrhosus. The sequence goes on along the minus strand of JAPYXV010001953.1, from coordinate 6,590 downwards.
GCTCTGAAAGGCAGGGTTTTTAGCTGGTTATGGTGTGAAATGGCCAAGAGGTCTTTTCTCCTTTGTGAAAAGTACCAAGAAGAAAGTCCCCAGCCCTTGTGGTTCAGGCTTTAAAGTGTTGTGCTGGTCTTGCTGGCTCACTGAGACAGGTCCAGACATTTTAGAGACAGTGAATGAGTGGAGTTCCTTTTCTTCTTACTCTAAACTTTAAAAGTGGATTGAGCCAGGGCCCTCAAGAAGTTGAGATGATCTCCTCTTTCTTTTCAACAAGGCAGCAGAGCAGCACCCCAGCAGATGCAGAGATGCAGATCTTACAAAGACCCTGACTGGCAAGACCATCACCCTTGAGGTTGAGCCCAGTGACACCATTGAGAATGTCAAAGCTAAAATCCAAGACAAGGAGGGCATCCTGTCTGACCAGTAGTATCTGGTTTTGGGGGGCAAACAGCTGGAGGATGGCTACACTCTTTCAGACTACAACATTCAGAAAGAGTCCACCCTGCAGTTGGTGCTTCTTCTATGGGGTGACATCATGGAGCCCTCCCTCTGCCAGCTCACCCAGAAGCACAACTGTGACAAGATGATCTACTGCAAGTGTTATGCCTGCTTCCTGTGCTGTCAGCTGTCACAAGAAGGAAAGCAGCCACACCAACAACCTGTGCCCCAAGAAGAAAGTTAAATAAGGTCCCTCCTCCACCTTCTTGGGCCCATACTGTGGCCTTCTGCCTGACCTCTGTGACCTGGACCCTCAATAAAGTTTCCCTTTCACTGACTTGGGGAAAAAAAGAAATTGAGGTGGTTGTGATAGAGAGAAATTTAGTTGTGTCTCCTTTTTTATTTTTCTCTTGTTTGGTTTTATAGAGGCCATAAGCCAGCATTTTTGTTACTTAGCAATATTAGTAAAATGGGAATTAGCAGGAGGTGATAAGTGCCTACAAGAGATTTTATGAGCTATTGAATGAATTATTGAATGAAGACATGTGTGTTGGGAGAAGCCTTTACATCTGAAGTTGCTGTTTTAAGATCAACCATCCTCCTTCAGAGACAACTTTTTGTTGAAGAAAGTCTTGGGAAATGTGAAATCTTATCATTCTCATGGACTGTGTGAGTGTGACCAGGTTAATTTCTTGCACTAAAGTCTGTGGCATTATGGATGGACCACTGCTTTGTCTCCTATGTTAGTCAGGGTAAGCTAGATTCTGATGTAGCAACAAATAAACAACAGAGGTTTACTTGTTGCTCACATAAGCTTTGATGCAAGTTGGTTGGCCCTCTTGTATATTGTACCAATGCCATCTTGAACACATCTTGAACACAGCGGCACCATGGCAGAGAAAATGACAACAGAAAGCCCACATGCCATAATTGCCTCAACTTAGAAGTGACACACATCACTTCTGTACACATTTCAGTGGCAGGAACTAATCAGTTTGCCCTGACTTCACTGCAAGGGAGACTGGGATATGTAGAGGCATATCTGGTATATGTGGTGGCTATTAACAGTCTTTGCTACATTCCTTGGTTACCAACTGACTGTTAACTTCCCACCCCACTCTACAAAATATATGAATGATGCTGATTTTCTAATTCTGTAACAGGCTGGAGTGTGAACATCAAACTATCTCTTTAGTCTGACAGATAAGTGCTTGTTTTATCTAAGGAGAGGAGATAGAACACGCAGTACTCACCTTTTTGTCAGTTGCAGTCCTTTTCCTTTTTCCTCCTTATTACTCGCGTGAAATACATATTCTCCCTTCTGCTCTTGGCTTAAGAGTCACATTCATATGAACATAAAATTGTCCCCAGGTCAAGCACCTTTGCCACTATAGTCTCAGGTTCTAGGTCTGACTGGAGCTATGGAGTGTTTGATAAGAAAGTGAGAGAGTTGTTCTTTTTTTTAAAAAAAGATTTTATTTATTTTTAGAAAGGGGGGAAGGGAGGGAGAAAGAGAGGGAGAGAAAGATCAATGTATCATTGCCATCGTGTACGCCCCTACTGGGGACCTGACCCAGAACCCAAGCATGTGCCCTGACTGGGAATTGAACCAGTGGCAGTCAGGCCAGCACTCAATCCTCTGAGCCACACCAGCCAGGTCAAGAGAGTTGTTCTTTATGAGGTTGATCTCAAAAGGTAGGGGCAGGCTGTGCACATCCTTAGTGGCCCTAATGCCTCAGGGCTGGTTCCATATATGGTGAACCCTCTGATAAGACTAAGACAGCAGAATTCCCTAGTGTCCCTGAGTATCGCTTAGAAAGGGAACTTACTCCCCAACCAAGGCCAAATTCTCAAGAGTTAAGGTTGTCCTCCCAGGAAGAGGATGACCTGTGGAACCATTTCTAGATTCTTACTAGAAGTGAAGACAAAATTTCTAGAAGGGACCTGAGGTAAGGAGTGATTGGCTGCTTCTGACCCAACTCATAGTGTTCAGGTGAACCATAAACACTAGAGTATACTAGTGTATATGTATGTAGTTATATGTGTGTGGGTTTGTAAATTTTGTGGTACTTTGTGACTTTGGATGCCTTGCACTTGCAACAAATTGCTTCTGCCATGGTTGTTTTCCCTTTGAATCTCAGGTATGAGCAAACTAAAGAAATAATTTACTTTTAAATTCCTTTAGTGTCTCTGATAGGAAAGCACTGGCTAGAGTCAGTGTAGATCAACCTGAAGAGTGCAGATCTGCCAGAATTGCAGCTCAGCCTTCTTGCCTCTGACACACATACCTTTCTGAAGGGTAGACCCTAAATCAGATGTAACTTATTCATAGAGTGGTGGGTTGGCTGATTAGCTGGTTGGTTTAGAATAATGGGAGGGGCAGAAATAAATGTAGGAAGATAGGGGTTAGGAAGAGCTGCATCTGAAAGAGGTTCACGGTGGTTAATATTCGCTTTTCCTCCTTTGGTTTCATTGCTATACTCTGTGTGGGTCTTGTTATCTTGATTCTAGATGAAACTGACCCACAGTCAGTTCTTAAATATAAATCACATCCCCTTATAGAATCACTGCAAAACTCATTATGGTTAAGAAATTTCTAAGACCCAGATACAGCATTCACTTTGGTTGGAGTTTAATATTTAACTTTATTTCACACATATAAGTATTATGTCCTTTATAATGTATTTTTCCTTTATCTTTTGTGTTTCTATAAAATTTATTTTTAATTATATATTATTTATATATAATATATATAATACTATAATATTATATTAGTTTCAGGTGTACAACATAGTGATAGAACATTTATATAACTTATGACATGATCACCATAAGTCTAGTAACCATGTGTCACTGCACATAGTTATTATTCGCTAAGCTGTACATTGCATCTTCACGACATATTTTATAATTGGAAGTTTGTAGTTATTAATCCCCTTCCCCTTTCTACCCACCCCCTAGCCCCCTCTGCTCTGGCAACCATCAATTTTCTCTGTATCTATGAGTTTGTTTCTGTTTTGTTTTTCTTTTTTTTTTTTAGTGAAATTATATGGCATTTGTCTTATTCTCTGTCCAACATATTTCACCTAGCATAATTATGTCTAGATCCATGCCTATAATGTGTTCTTAATTGTTTCTCAGTTATTCCAGATTAAGTGCTTTTAAAAACTTCTTTACACAATCTTTTCATTCTAGTTGGGAACACATCATTTGATGATTGCTGTTTACATTTTCCCTTTCTTTCCCAATAAGAAAATTTAGATTCTTCCATTTGACATTTTCATGTTTTGCTCTTCCTATTCCATATCCCTGCTCTTAATTGTCACTTTTCTCACTAAGGTTTCTCCCCCCCCCCGCCAACATCAAATCCCAAGCTTTTTCCTTTTTTCCATATCTCTGGTTGGAGGTGTTATGTATAATTTCTAGTAAAAAAATTAAGTGGTAGAAGATATTTAACTTTTCGTCAGTTAGAATCTCTCAGATTTATATGATCTTTCCAAGGACTTCAAAGTAATTCACCTTAAAAACTAATACTCCATGTAGTACTTTGTTTATCATAACCAAATATGTGGAAACTAGGTAGGGGCAGATTTTACTTCTCCTACTTTAAGAATGGTCAAATCAAGGTTTAATGATGATAAATAACTGTTTCATTGTCATCATCCTCCTGGTTCTTTAATGTCCAGACCAAAGTAATGAAATGATGGCTTGTGGATCCTGCATTAGGACCCCCATCCTGGGCTAAAAATGACACTGAGGTGGGCTGAGGAGACCCCTCTGCATTGTGTGGAGGTTAATGGTCTGGTAGAGGCAGAACTCTGAGGCTACAGGTCCCCAGAAGGCAGGGAACCCAGCATTTACACAATTCCCATTTTATATCCTGTGTATAGCTGGGCCTGTGAGACCTGGCTCAGCTCTCCCGGTGGTAGTCCCTGTCTAGAGAGGATGTGAACACAGTGGGTATTTAGCTGTTAATAATGCTATAGACAAATTTTCAAGTGTTGCTTCTTAAAGTAAGAAGTGATGGCTAAGGATGGGAGTGTGAATAGCATTCTCTGCGGCTTATCAAATTAAGCCATGACTATGAAAGTGGTTTCTAAATTTTAAAAGTTTGAAACACATGTGACTAGTGCTATTACATTGTACATCGCATGTGTTGTTTTCCTCCCAAAATTTTAAAGAAAGACCTCTAACATCTCAAATATTGCTACAGTTAAGAATCTTCAAAATTTATCTTATCAAGCTAGCTTCTGATCAGTGCACTTTTTTGCTTGAAAGTAGAGCCCATGACTTATTTATCATTTCCCCACAGCTTCACTGAGGTTTAATTGGTATACAAAAAACTGCAAATAATGAATATATATAAATTGGTGAGTTTGGACACATGGATGGACATAGAAGACATTATTGTAAGTGAAATAAGCCACTCACAGGACAGATTCTGCATGATTCCTCTTATATGAGGCATCTAAAATAGTCAGATATAAAAGTAGATAATAGGATGATGGTTACCAGGGGATAGGGGATGGGGATATGGTGGGTGGTTGTTCAATGGGTGTGAAGTTACAGTTATATAAAGAAGATGAGTAAATTCCAGAAATCTACTGTATGACATACTGCCTATAGTTAATGGTAAGGTATTATGTACTTAAAATTTGATTTGTGCAATCATATGTCATTGGGTTTACCTAAGGATCTGCCTAAGCACAATAAATCACCTTTTTAATTTCCTCAGTGCTTCGCAGTTCTGGGGACAATGCAGAGATGCTCCTCTGTTGGAGGTTAGAGCAAATTTCCCAAGCCAATGTTACCCCTGCTTTTTCAGCACTTCACTGTCTGAAAGAACAACATGGCAGGGCCTCATGTTTATTGTTATTTATTCTTCCCAATTTTCTGTCACTCAGAACAGTCTGAGCGAGAGAGTTGGTGTGGACACAGGGAATTTTGACATCTGACCTGATCCCAAGCAGATAGTCAGTAGCACAACACTTAACCCCAGGTCAGATTTCTGGCACCTTATGTTCCCTGGAAATTTGCCCCAAACCTGGAAGGAAAGAAATAGCTGCAAACTCCCTCAAACACACAAATATAGCACTAAAGCCACAAACTTTATTTCCCAGGTCTTTGCTAATACCTTGTTTATAACCTACCTCCAAGGAGTTTTGTAATCTGCTTTCCTAGCCATACAGATTAGAAGCAACAGGAAGGGATATTGGAGTGGGAGTAAGGGGTAGAAGCTCAGAAAAAGTGACAGGGGAAGTGCCTGCTGAAGGCCTGGCATCCTGAAAAGAGACAGAAAAACAAAATAGCATGACACAATTAAGGACGTTGATTCTGATTATCCTGAGTTAGCTGGAAAACATTCAAGTGGGTTAAGAAATCTGGGAAGCATGTAATATATACATGTATATTGCATTTCATCAAAATACTATTTAAAAGTTTGGTGTTTAAGGGTTAAGATTCCCCTATCTGTACAAATTCATTTTTTTCTGATTCTGCCATACCTCACCTAAACCAGAATTGTGAGGTATTTCCTCTAATGACAATATATACCTTTTTAAATTTTAATATAAAATAAATAACATTGTTTATGATAATGTTAATGCTATTAATGTTTTTTAAGTCAAATAATTATTGATTTTAATTACAACTATAACTTTTGAATGAATAAATGGGGACTGTAGACAAGCCAAGAGGTTTATTGACAGTAACCAGAGGGGATGTGGGAGCGGGTAACAGGGGGAAGGGTTTTCAGGAACTACAATAAAGGACACATGGACACATTCAATGCAATACCTATTAAAGTACCAATGGCATATTTCACTGACATAGAACAAACACTTCAAAAATTTATATGGAACCATAAACGACCCCGAATAGCTGCTGCAATTTTGAGAAAGAAGAGTAAAGTAGGAGGGATCACAATACCTGATACTAAACTGTATTACAAGGCTACTGTAATCAAAACAGCCTGGTACCAGCATAAAAACAGGCACATGGACCAATGGAACAGAACAGAGAGCTCAGAAATAAACCCAAGTCTCTATGGCCAATTAATATTTGACAAAGGAGGCAGCAACATAAAATGGAGTAAAAACAGCTTCTTCAACAAATGGTGTTAAGAGAACTGGACAGCTACATGCAAATAAAATGAA
>JAPYXV010001952.1:0-13596 GCA_028533065.1 Trachops cirrhosus | reverse complement strand
CTATGAACATTGGGGTGCATAGGTTCTTTTGGAATGGTGTTTCAGGATTCTTAGGATATAGTCCCAACAGTGGAATTGCTGGATCAAAGGGCAGGTCTATTTTTAGTTTTCTGAGGAAGTTCCATACTGTTTTCCACAGCGGCAAAAGACACATTTTTTCATTTCCACCAATAACATTATTGATTTTGGTATTTTGAGTATGTTGGCTGCCTCCCACTATTGGTCTCTAGTGGGTAGAGGCTAGGGGTGCTGCTAAACATCTTCTGATGCATAAGACAACTGCACAGCAAAGATTTATTTGTCCAAAATGTCAGTAGTACCAAGAAACTTTGCAAACCACTTTTGATACATACAATCAGTCACAGCATCTGCTCCATACACTGCACAAGTCTTTATCTTTTCGCATTTCAGTTGTGTTTTTACCTTTCTTGAAATAATAAAGCATAATAGCATCAAAAATGTTGCATATTGTCTTCCATCTTCAATATTAAAATGGCTGCACAAAAATCCACCAATTTTGATAAATTTTTAAAAAATGCATGCTGATATGGCAGCTGTCACAATACAATCTAAAAAAAAATTGTTTCACATGAAGTTTAGGACAACTAAGCACTATCAGAGCCATCATATGGAAAAAAAATAATGAACTTTTTGGCCACCCAATACCTTAACACATCTCAATCACTGAAAATCTATAGTTTATATTAGGGTTTAGTCCTGGAATTGCACATTCTATAGGTTCAGACAAATGTATGATGACATGTACCCATCGATAATATCATACAGAGTATTTTCACTGCACTCTTAAAAAGGCTCTGTGCTCCACCAATTTATCTGCAACCCCCAATCCCTGACAGTCACTGATTTTTTTACTGTCTCTATAGTTCTGTATTTTTCTGCATGTCATATAGGTAAAATCATAGGGTTTGTAGCCTTTTTAGATTGGCTTCTTTCACTTAGTAATATTTAAGTGAATATTTGTTACAATGGAATTATTCATTTAGGTCCTCCATGACTCATCATGGCTTAAGAGCTCATTTCTTTTTAGCACTGAATAATATTCCACTGTCTGGTGTATCAGTTTATTTACCCATTCACCTATTGAAGGGCATCTTGGTTGTTTCCAAGTTTTGGCAGTTATAATAAAGCTGTTGTGAACATCAATGTGCAGGTGTTTGTGTGGGTATAAGTTTTCAACTCCTCTAGGTAAATACTGAGGAACGTGGTTGCTAGATCATGTGGTAAAAGTAAGTTTAGTTTTATAAGAAACAGCTCAACTGACTTCAAATGGGACTGTACCATTTTGCATTTTCACCAGCAATAAATGAGATTTCCTGTTGCTCCACATCCTTGTCAGCATTTAGTGTCATTTAGTATTATCAATGTTCCAGATTTCGGTCATTCTGATAGATGTGTGGTAGTATCTCTTGTTTTAATTTGCATTTCCTGGATAACATATGATCTGGAGCATCTTCTCATACACTTATTTGCTGTCTGTATATCTTCTTTGATAAGGTTTCTATGAAAACGGTCCTTCATCAGATGGACGTCTTTAGCAAATATTTGCTCCCAGCCTGTGGTCTATCTTCCCATTCCCTTGGCATTGTCTTTCACAAAGCAGAAGTTTATTTAAATGAATTCCAGTTTATCCACTGTTTCTTTCATGAATCATGTCTTTGGTGTCATATTTAAGAAGTCCTCTTTAAACCCAAGGTCACCTAGTTTCTCCTCTGTTATCCTTTAGGAGTTTTATAGTTTTGTGTTTTATTTAGGTCTATGATCCATTCTGAGTTAGTTTTGTGAACGGTGTAAAGTCTGTTTCTAGATTACTTTTTTGACATGTGGATGCACAGTTTTTTTTCAGCACTATTTGTTGAAAAGACTATCTTTGCTCCACTGTCAAATTGCCTTTGCTCCCTTGTCAAATATCAGTTGACTATATTTACGTGAGTCTATTTCTAGGCTCTGCATTCTGTTCCATTGATCTATTTGCCTATTCTTTCACCAATACCATACTGTCTTGAAAACTGTAGCTTTATAATAAGTCTTGAAATTGGGTAGTGTTAGTCTTCCAACTTTGTTCTTCAATATTGTGTTTGCTATTCTGGTCTTTTGCTTTCTTCATAAAGCTTTAGAATCAATTTGTTAATATCAGCAAATTTACTCTGGGATTTTGATTGGGATATTCTTTTCTTCATTCCTGTCCAAGTGTCCATTGCCCACAAGTTGCACCTGACTAAACAAAACTCCTGCTGTTGTCTTCCACATGGCCTCTCCTCTCCATTTCAAAATTACTTCTTTTTTTAAATATGAAAGTTCTCACATATTTATTACTAAACCAACCTAATAGTGCAGAAGCATAGAAACAAACACTACTTTCCCAATAAAACAAGTTCAACTGTCCAGATAGTAGTGATATTTTCAGAGTGACATGGTAAGATGCAGGTGACCTTGAAACAGTATAAATATGTGTGCCATCCCATTTGTAAGATTCCTTATGGACATAGCTTGGTTCTTCTCCAATGTCTCCTTTTGAAGTTGTACCTTATCTTATTACCAGATTCTATCTGAATCCACTGAGGAATGGAAAGATTCTGCTTTTGTTTCTTGGCCAGTAGTTATTTTTCTTTTTCTTAACTGATTTTAATAACATGACTTTAAAACCCTACACTTGATATAATTGTTATGCAAAATACATAGATGAATACTGTCTTCCTTTAAAAATATAAAATAAATAAGCAGAAAATGAAAATAGGCAAGTTTCCATTAAATAATTAAAAATGTTTTAAAAGGGAAAGTTTTGCTTTCTATAAAATTTTTCTAAAAAGATGTTATTTTTATTTATTTTTAGAGAGAGGAAAACGGAGGGAGAAAGAGAGGGGGAGAAACATCAATGTGTGAGAGAAACATCAGTTGGTTGCCTTTCACATGCCCCCAACTGGGGACCTGGCCCATAACCCAGGCATGTGCCCTGGCCGGGAATCAAACCAGAGACCTTTTGATTTTCAGGCCAGCATTCACTCCACAGAGACATACCAGCCAGGGTTCTATATCACTTGAAGAAGGGAAATTATTTAAACAATATTCAAGTTTATTAAACAAATTTTTAAAGTATTATAAAAATGTTTAATGTTCATCAGCTGCAAGGTTTATGTTGCTCTTAAATTTTGCATATAACTGGAATTTTAAATCTGCTAACACCAGCTAAATTGTTTCCACTTCGATTCAAAAGCATCAATTTATTTTTGTATTTTTTCTTTGTTTATTCTATCCTTTCTTATGTTTCTTCTTGAAAATGGCTAATGCCATTTAATTGCCAATTTAATAAGGTATCATTAGAGAGTTGTCATCTGAAAACACGATATCCTTGCAAGCATCTTTTAAACTTTGGAGCTGTTTCTTTTTTACACCTATTTCTTCCTTCATCTCTGTGATTATACTCATTTTCTCTGCAGATTTGCTTATCATTTGTTGATCTTCCAAAGTAACATCAACATCTTCTGCAGATGCCTTCATGGGGCTCATATCTTCATGGCCGATAATTACTTGATCCTGAAAATTTGAAAGAAACAGAGTCAACTGCACATACCACAATGGTGGAGAAAAGGAGAAAGATCAAAATTACATCTCTTGACTTCTGCTTCATCCTAATGAAAATTCCAGTAGGCAAGAAAAGCCTCATCTTGATAAAAGACACAACTGTTCTGTGTGACTTGTAGTTCAAAAACTTTCTTAGAAGTATTTAACCAAGTGAATATTTCCCTAATTGGCTAAGTCTCAGGGAGTGTTTTGTTTGGAGATGTTTACTTTATCTATTTTTTTAAAAGGCTGGTCTTTATAGTTTCAGAGTGGGACAAGTTAAGCAGGTGAGCTTTCCTTTGTTGTGAGGAAGGAAAGGAGAAAACTGTTTTAAAAGATAGTTGTTGTTGTTGTTTCTACCAGAGGATCACTAAAGATGCAATTTAAAGAAGTCAACTCACCTTTCCTGTCTCCTTTTACCTTGTCAGGCGAGGATAAGTGGTAGGTGCTGGTTGTATTCACCTTGGGTTTCAGGGGATTTTGGAGAACACACAAGGGCCTGAGCAGCCCAAGAGATCTGAGTTCAAATCCTTGGAGGGTGATTTGACACAAATCTAATATGACCTTGGGCAAGTTATTTAATCTCTCTGAGTTTAAGTTTCTTTATTTGGAAAACAGAGATATTATCCTTATTGTGTTTTGAGATTTAAGTAAGATAAAGACTGCCTTTTACAGTGTACAGTGGGTGTTTAATAAACAGTAGCTTTTATCAGTAACTGCCCTTTACATGCAAACACCTTAAGGGTGGAGAAAGTTCCAGCTGAGTGAATGTAAGCCAAGAGTATTTAATGACAATCTCCAAATTTTAGAGGTATTGGAATTAATTTTTCCATAGTAACATTATAAATGATGGCTAGGGTCCTGTATCATTGCTCAAACATGTATATAATTGATAATATTCCTGATTAATTTTGCTATAGTGAGGTTGCTGTTGGCAGTACAGGCAGGGTCCTGGGGCAGTCAATGTCTTAGTTATATAAGGTCCCTTATATTATTTTTATGAGATAAGGAGTTTGAAATGTTTGTGTGAAATTCAGCAACAGAGCCCCCCCCACGCCCCCCCCCCCACTTCAGCCTTAGTTATGGGAATAGGGACTCCTTTTACTTCTAACCTCCCTCATTTATTGGGTGCTGGCAATGAGGACTGAAGCTTCTATTGGTGGCTCCAGTGGCAGGGCCCTGGGAAGAAATGGATTTATATTGATAAATTTAGGATGAGGGTGGCTGGGAGGAGGGTAATATAAGGAAACTGGAGAATGAGAACGAGGCATGATTACTTCTCAATCTGAGCTGGCTTCCTATATGCTTCTTTTCCCCTACAAGGATCTCAGAATTTAGCCTATTTCCTTTCTTTACACTGTCACCACCGTTGCATCTTTAATAAAAGTGCCCCTTCCCCTTTAAGACTAGCACTGAAGAAAGCACAATTTCTCTTTGGCCTGCCAGCCCCAGAAACTGTAGTACTTTGTTTTCTAAGAGATTTTGCTGCTAGGAATAATTCAATATACAAAATCTTACTTTTTAAAACAGACTTCCTTTTTTACAGCCAGCCTTCCTCTTTTATTTCTTAGAAATAAAACTAAAGAAACTAAAAAAAAAAGAAAAAGAAAAAACACAAAAGCACATAAACTTTGAGCATTCAAAGGAAATAATGATATTACAGTTCAGGGAATAATTAGATTCAAGAATTCCCTGGGATTGTGTGTGTGTTGTGTTAGGAGTTAGATTTGTGGCTCTGGGTAGAAGGTTACAGAGAGAGCATGATGAAAAGCAAAGACCTGTATAATTTACCTTCTCCTCTGTTTCCTTTCCTTACTAATTTTGCCACAGGTTACAGTGACACTCAAGTTGAATAAGAAGTCAGGACTGGATTTAGAATTGGGTAGACCATTGTTAAGAAGAGGTGAGTGACATTAGGAGGTGATTTATGAGGAGCAGCAGTTTAAAGCAAAGGGATTATCTATGGCCAACTCTCTGGGATAGTTCTTTCAAGGAAACTTTTAAATATATTTAAGTAAGGTTCTGTCTATATTCATCTTTGCATTCAGCTATTAGTGAGTATCTACTCTGTGCTATAATAAATATTGGGAAATCAGGGATACATACAATAGATATATTAAAGATGTTTGTATAATCATTAATATTAAATGTTTTGCTAATTAAGCTGCCATACAGTATAATAACAATTCTTCATAGCAAAAACTAATTCATAGCTCACAAAACAGTAGAGAATCCTTCCTAAAGGTCAAGAATCAGCAAATTTTTTCTCTAAAGGGCCAAATAGTGAATACTTTTGGCTTTGCAGGTTATATGGTCTCTGCTGAAACTACTCAGTTTTGCAATTGTAGTGTGAAAGCAGCCATGGATGCTATGCCTGTTTGTGTTCAATACAATTTTATTAATGAACATGTTAAGTTCATATAATTTTCATGTATCATTAAATATTATTCTTGCATTGATTTTTTTAACCATTTAAAAGTGTAAACCCTGGTCAGTATGGCTCAATTGGTTGGAGCATTGTCCTGTAGACCAAAAGGTTGTGGGTTCAGTTCTCGGCCAGGGAGAACACCTAGGTTGCAGGTTTGATCTCTGGTCAGGGTGTATACAGAAGGCAACCAATGGATGTTCTTCTCTCACATCAATGTCTCGCTCTATACCTGCCCCCCAAAAAACAATGAAAATAGTTCTTCAGGTGAGGATAACAATTTTTTAATGTAAAAAAACAGTCTTAGCTCAAAGGCTATATAAAACCAAACAGCAGTCCAGAGTTGCAGTGGAAGTAATAGATAATTACAAGCATTTAGTTGTTTCATTGAAACAATTCATTCTCCTGTGTATCAGAGATAGATGGTTTAATGGGCAATTTAATGAGGAGGTATTTCAGATAAGAGGTGTCATACTTAATGACAGAGACCTTAAGCAAGGCAGGAATCAGGAGGGCCTGTGGGAAGAGCTTTCACACTGTTCATCCATAGGGAAAGCCCTGTGGGAAGACCTCAATTTTTATAACAAAAGTTTATGGTCACAACAGCCCCTCTCCTTAACTTCCTTTTTCCCCTCTAATCAGAACTTCCTTCTTGCTCTTTTCTTCTTGTGTCTGACTCAGCATGGTTTTATGCACTGGATTGAAATCCTTTCTTCTTCTCGAATAAATTTTTTTGGCTGATGAAATATGTAGTCTACTCTTTGTTGACAGTAGACAGAGACAAAAGAGTGTCCTTGCTTTTCGTTAGTTTTTGTAGCCCCATAGTTTTGAATACAGACTGGGATGGCCTCAAGAGCATTTGAGGCAGTCTTAAACATCCCTGGAAAGTTTGATTTGGACTGAAGTTTGACACTGTTTGGAAAACCTTAGAAAGAGGAAGTATATGTCAAAACATTAGGTTTATTTAAGAATAATAACAAAATACCTAACATCCATTGAATTCTGACAATGTTCTCATTTATTCCTCATGATAATTATGAAAAAAATCTACTATTCTCACTTTATAGACAAGAAAAATAAAGCATGGGAGATTAAGTAATTTGAGTAGTTAAGCCAGGATTCTAACTCAGGGAATCTATCTCAAGGCTAAAGGAATTTAATAAAGGCTAACAGATGTACAGAGTTGTGTGAATGAAAAAGCCAAGCAAAATGTTGTTGATAATCAGGCTAAACTTGCTAATTTTACAGATAAGGAAAAAGAGTCTTAAAATTAACAAGACTTTCCAAGGTTACACAGAAAGATCAGAAGGAGATCTCAGGTTTCCTAACTACTAAGTCACATAGTTTCTTTTAGTTTGCTATACTGCATGCCCTTTGAAATAAAAAACTTGGCAGAATGGAATGAGTAAACATGTTAAGCTTTAGAGCCAGACACAAAATATACGTAAGACATAGAAAAATCTTGATTTAGTGTCTAAAAATATAACTTACTTAAAATCACTTTAAATAAAATTTTAATTAATAATTAAAATACAAATTAAACTGTAGTATGTTAGAACTCAATAGAATAGTCCTTTTATTCACAAAATAAGTTTTAAGTCCCTCGTTTTTGTGAGAACACTGGAATAAATAATAGAATTCATTTATATCTTTCAAATTAAAAAATGGGAGATGGCTCTTAAACTTGTTTTTTTAGTAAACTTTTCCTTCAAAACAAAGTAAATGCACATTTCAAAAAACTTAAGGAAAGCAAAATGAAATAAAATACTAGTACTCCTTCCATCCAGGTATTAATGTGAAGGCTCCCCCCCCCTTTTTTTTACTGTAACAAAAGTATATAAAATAGATTGAGTAATTTAAAAAAACTGCTTTTTTTTTAGTTGGAGAGTTCCTGTTTACATTCATTCATTTAACATTTACTGAAATGAAATTTATAAATTGGAAATGGTACTGTGCTGGATACTTGGGGATACAGAGATGAGCAGGGCACAGTTTGCCCTTAACAGTGTATGGGAGGATACACACAGGGTCTGGCACATATAATGCCCCCCTTTTTTATTACAAGATCTTTTATTACAAAATCATAAGCATGTACTTTATAACATAACAATATCACACTCAAGCACACCATTTGACATTTTAGGTAAAATGTTCAAATTAAAACTATAAATTATTACACCTATATTATTACCCTACCAACCACACTAAAGCAGGCATTACTTCTGACAGACCCCGTATAAAAAAATGTATATCAATAATAATACAAAACTTGTGTCAAAATACAAGGAGAGTTGGAGTCTCAGTTGTAACTGTGACTCTAATCGGAATTTTTAGGTTTTCCAAAACACTCAACGCAGGGCGGAGGCAGGATTATTATAGCACGACTTCAAAACGCACGTCTCTGAGAAACTTAGGCGAAAACATTTTAGAACTTGTCAAGTGTCTAAATCTTTCAAAATTATCCTGTTCAGCAAGTTAGAAATCCAGGTAACATTAACCCAGGACGGAGACAATTCCAGAGTCGCCTCCACTTGGGAGTACTCCTGAATCGCCTAGAGGAGCAGTGCTTCTTGGGATTTGTAGTCTCTCTTGGGATCGAGGACACCACAATTCCATTTCTAACGCACTTCACCCTTTCACATTTTCTGGCGTAACAGTCAGACTAAGCCCTAACCTACAGCATGACTTAAAAAAACTGTCATCTCATTATTCTAGGATCATTATATTTCTACCAGGCTCCCTAAATTCAACAACCAAATGGACGAGCGTTCTCCATCCTCATCAAACAGCTGTCTTTCCTTCGTAGTGGGCGGAGCCCTAGGTGGAATGGAGCTCGGGATTGGCCAGCATCTAGAAGAGGAGTTTTCTTATCCACTTGCTGATTGGTATACTGTACGGTGGTAAAGGAAAAAAAAAAAAAAAAAGAGTACCGCAGTACTCCACTTTCCCGCGGGAAATCTCGCGATATTTTGGCCGAAAGGCCCTAGAGACAATTAGTAAGTGGTCAAGGCCTGTAGGGGTGGTGGACGCACAGGCTGGGAAGGGGCAGGTTAGGCGTGAAGGGCAGGCGAGTGCTGCCTACGCTACTCGGCCTGCGTCAGAATCAGGCACCCAGACCCGAGAAGTGTGTGGACAGCGCGTTCTTTCAGGGCGTTGAGCTGGCCGGGGTTGAGGTCTCAGAGTCGACCCCGAGCTTCACCTGGGCCTGCGCCTGTGACAGGTGCGCGGACTGGCGCGGCGCTCCGCCCGCCCTTGGGCCCGCCCCCTCCTGGCCTAGCCAGCCAGGGCTCGGGATGAGCTCCGGGCCCCAGCTGAGCTGCTCCGGTTCTTAGCGCCCGGCGCGTCGGGGTTGCCGCCCCTGAGCGGCCACCGCCCCTGAGGGAAGCAGGGAGGGAAGCCGCCGCTGATCCTGAGCATGAGCGGTCCGCGGTGTCCCTTGCTGGACTAAGGCACCGACATGAACCTGCACCAGGTGCTGACTGGGGCTGTGAACCCCGGCGACCACTGCTTCTCCGTGGGCAGCGTCGGAGACCAGCATTTCACGGTGAGTAAGGGAGGTTCCCGCGTCACCCCTGGTGTGTCCGCGTCCCTGAGTCAGCCAGGCTCGGCCTTGAATGACGGGCACAGGCCAAGCACGCGTCGTCGTCCCCTTGGGGGTCCGCCAGGTCCTCACAGAGATCCCCGCCCCCTAGGGTCCAGCGCAACTGTCCTTGGGGAGGGAAGGGGGCAGAAACCTTTTGGTCTTTCAGGTACTTACTGTACAGAGCCTAAACTCGGAGTTAGAATGTTTTGTGGGGTATTTTAAGTGTTTAGTCTGCCGTCCTTGGGCTTGCCAAAGTCGTTTATACAAAAATGGTTTTGTGTGTGGGGGAGGGCGGCGGTAGTGGGAAGCTTTTTATTACCCCACTGCACAGGCAAAAATTACTAACTTTAGAAATAGTTGGGATTGATTTTATTTGTTATTCTAAATTATGGTCAAGTATCCTTGTAGTTAGAAAGAGTGGGTGTCTTCAGTTACCAGTTGGGTTACAGCGTGGGTTAAAAATATAGTGAAACAACTCTTTTAATTTATTTTTCTTAAGATGTACTTAGGAATAACTTTAGAAAGAAAAAATATTTTTCGTAAATAATTTACTCCTGCGGTCCATTGAATTTCATCTGTAACCGTTTAGTATCCTGGGGAACTTACTTATTTTGGACTGCTTACATCAGTTATTAAAAGTTGTATTACTGTTTTCAGCAAAACTCCTTTTTGCTATGTAGTGATAATTCAAGGTTAAGGTTTAATGAAAGTGATTTGCTTTTTCATTAGTCTTATCCAGATATTGGAAGGAAGAGGGCCCCAAATTTCTACGTACTTACTACTATAATGGAAATTTCTGCCTTAAGTATAGTTTTTATAATAACTTCAAACTGTAAGTCAGTATTCACATAACCCTATATCTGAACAATTATAATGCTGATGCTACAACTTGTGTAGCTACTGTCGCTTAGTTATAATTAAAAGTAAAACTAAAGTTTGCATAAACAAGTGAAACAAAGTAAACTGCTTGACAGATACCCAGTTTTTCTTTTTGTCTACTTTCGATTTGTGTGTTTGTGTGTGTGTGTATGTGTGTGGTCTTTGTCAGTCAGAATAAATAATGGTTATTATTTAACATGGTGCAGGCATTTAATTCCTGAATTGTGCTTTTAGGTTTATGCCAACCAAATACTTTGCTTTGAAATAGTCTGTACTTCCCCTGTAGAGTCACATATGCACTTGTCAGCTTGCACTTGACCCTAGCAGTTTTAGAGATTCTAATTCTAAATGTTAACCTAGCCAGAATACTCAAAAGAGTGAACTCTGAGGGCTTCAGTGAGCAATTGTAGTTGTATATGGCTCTCTGCTCTTGCTACTTAGAGGGAGGGAATAGACAGCATCTACCCAAGGAGGTTTTCCCAGTGGAGATCATAAGAGGGTAACATCTATAAAGTTATGTGAGGGCTTTCTCCTACGTAAATTCCAAGAACTTGAAGGATCTATGTAAGCAGTGGTGTGAAGTTCAAAGCACATACAATATGCTGGCCTATTTATATACGTAGATGATCCATCTAAAGTGTATATAAAACCTTGATGCATGCCTCATGTTATTTTCAAGGAGAGGTGAGTTAATGTGCCAAAGCATATATAGTCTCCTACACCATCCTGCAGCTTGTTGCTCCCTCCTGCTGAATTCTAAAGTCCATTTCCATAGACCAGACTTCAGTCTTCTCCCACCAATCCTACTGAAGATTTCTTCCAATCTCAGGAAGCATTCCAGTAAATAGAGCAAAAATAATTTTTTGTCATTATTTAGTGTGAAGAGCCAGTTCTCTGTAGTTTTGGTGGTAGTTTAAGGATTGACAGTCACCTTTTTTCCTTTGCAGCCAATTCATTTCTGACATTAAATTGGTAGTTCTATTATAAACTAATTTTTTGCCCTCAGTTTCCTGGAATATATATATATATATATATATATATATACACACATATATATACACACACATATATATACATATATATATCTTAAATTTACTTCTCTTGGAATTGCCCATTTTTCTTTTATGTTAAGAGCAGAATCTACTGTTTACATCTTGAATTTTATTTTTTACCTGCTTTTGATTTTGAATTCTTTTTCTTTGATAGAAAAATAGCAAACATTAATGGTACATATTATGTGCAGACTAAAAAAAATCTCTCTAAATTCTAGTTTTACTTAAGGTAAGGACATGAGGTCTTTTTCTCACAGGCCCCCTGTGAAGAATTCTTTTATTTCTCCTGGTATGTTATGCATTCTGTGAAGACAATCTTGTGTTTGTACCTCCCCCTTTGCATGTTTGCAGATAACTTACCTGTTTTTGTTTTGAAAGATTACAAGAGTTGAAATCCTGTTTTCCTACAAAGTGTGTCAAGTTTTAAATTAAAATGAAATTGAATGCCATTTTTTGTGGAGTCTAGAGTTTAAAATATACAATTACTGATATAGTTAGTATATTCAAGAATTAGATACTTTTTTTACTACTTAAACTGGCATTAAACTATTTTGACTTTGCTCTTAATATGAAAGCTTCTAGTAGGCAGTGACCATATCTCATACTTTCAAAGCACTATTTGCACTTTCATTGTATCATTAACCAGCCTTACCTTGTATATGTCTTGCATGGTTTCATTGTGAGCATCTAGAACAGTAATTAAAGTACTGATGAGACCTAATACTAGAGTCATTAGCTGGATTTGATTTCCAGCCTGGTCCCTTCTAGTTAGTTGTGTATCTGGGGCAGGTAAAAGTGTAAACTTTTTTAACTTCTTTTTTTCTTTTCATTTTGTAATTTATTTATACTTAGTGTTGAAACTGTTTTGAATGAAATGGAAAGGGAAGTAATTTCTAAGAGACAAATAGATTGTTTTACTATTTGACTTCCTGTGTCTACTATGGATTTAAACGTCTTTGCTATAGGAGGGAAAGTAAACATGTTATAGGTCCAGACTCCCTTTTGAATTAGGAAACCCAGTGTTCCCAGCCAAGGTGACCCAGATTAGAAGTCAAGAGACTGACTGCAACTCTCTGGCTGTTGGTAGAGAACTGAGGCTTAATTAGCATTCTCCTTCCTCTACTTTCTGTCATAGTAAGCATCCTTTTGTTTAACTTTTATTCACTCTGCAGCAGTGATTTTCAATATTTTTCATCTCATGGCACACATAAACTAATTACTAAAATTTGGTAGCATACCAAAAATATATTTTTTGCATGCTCTGACAAAAAATAGGTATAATTTTGATTGATTTACAGTAGTAGTAGTAGTAGTAGTAATAGCAATTACCTACCTTTCTTGCTCCAGAGTGACTTTTTAAAAAATCAGGTGCCTGTGCTTATATATAAGAATTTTGGTACCAAAAATTAACCAATCAGATGCAACTTTAATATGTGATGTGACCAGTAAGTTGCAACTCTATTACATGACAATGTATTTATTGTTCAAGACAGGGCATTCATACTGGATGGCTATTGTGTGGGCTGTTGGCATTTCTTTATTTGACAGTCTAAAGGAGAAGAGGTCAGTGCCCCTGACTAAATAGTCAGGTATTGCATGTTTTAAAAAATTATTGCAGAACACTGGTTGAAAATGGCTACTCCAGAGAATCCATTAAAGGTGGGAGGATGGAAAGGTTCTTTTTTTGCAGGGGGAATGTGGACCTTTGTGGGTGGAGAGAATACAGGAGGGGAAAGTTTAATACTGTTCGCACCTGGAGAAAGAGATTTTTGTGGTATTCATATGCCATTATGAGTATTAAATTCGACTTTTTAAAATTTGGCCTGTTTTAAAATACTGTGTTTCAAATAGAATTAAAGTGCCTTTAAGATTATTGAAGTAGCAGCACAATTTACAATAGCTAAGTGCTGGAAACAACCTAGATGCCCATCAGTAAATGAATGGATCAAAAAACTATGGTACATTTACACAATGGAATTCTATGCAGCTGAAAGAAAGAAGGAACTCATACCCTTTGCAACAGCATGGATGGAGTTGGAAAGCATTATGCTAAGCGAAATAAGCCAGGCAGTGAAAGA
>JAPYXV010001951.1:0-13598 GCA_028533065.1 Trachops cirrhosus | reverse complement strand
CCAATGTCTGAAAACAGTTGCTTATATATTTTTCCCAGTTCCATACAGTTGTTCACGGCAGGCCAGCTTTTCTGGGTAGTTGTTGCTCTGCCCTGGTAGAAAGCTGATGTGAGAAGACCACGGTTAGATTGCATTGCACCTTTTTTAGATACTCAGATGTTTCTCAGAGAGCTCATCGAATTAAACTATCACCTAGATGCATGCGTCTCTGATTTCTTCCTTGTAACCTTGACCCTTTCCTCAGATTTTACTCCTGCATTTTCAAGTACACAATATATATACATGGGTCTCCAAAATGGGATGTGCGCCACATTCTGAGGTAAAATATGCTCCATTGATCTGAATGAAAACGTTAGAACTTTTTTGCATAAATTAAGCTTTTTTAAAAAATCCTATCGGAGGACATTTTTTCATTGCTTTTCAGAGAGAAGGGGAGGGAGGGAGAGGAACATCGATCTGAGAAAGAAGTATGGATTGGTTGCCTCCGGTATGCGCCCAGACCAGGGACTGAACCTGCAACTTAGGTATCTGCCCTGACCAGTAATTGAACCTGCAACCCATTGGTTGTGGGAGGACACTTCAACCAACGGAGCCACACTGGCCAGAGCATAAATTAAACTTGCAAGTACTTGATACATAGGTTATCGTGGTCACATGAATAAGCGTGTCAGATGGCTACATTTCACACATGGTATGCAAAGTATCCTGAGGGAGTAGTCCAGGGACCGCTGGTGAGTTAGAAATAAGCTCCCCCTTGGCATATGCAGCACTGAGAGACACATGCCTTAGGAAGTGGAGTGCCCATTAATCTGCATTGGCCCTCTTAAATTAGGCAGTCCCTTGTGCTGTACGACCTGCGGTACTGTGCATAGTTGGCCCTGGAGATACTGGGGTTTCTGTACTGCAGGACTGCAGACCCCATTGTGTCATGTGCCTCCCCCACCCCTCTCCATACTGTAACAGTTTCCATGTTCTTGGATAAGTAGGGTCATGAATTTTAACCTACTTATCTAAAATAACTGTCAAACAATTGAAGATCATAAAAGGCTATATTACCAGCACCCAGGCATAAAACTCTCTCTCAGTTCCTAGGGAAGTCCCATATGGAGGCCACTCAAAAAAGCCCCTTGTATCAGTAGTCTGGAAAGTCCCTAAGTTGTAGGGCACGTATGCAATAGATATGAAAAGTGTACCCAATTCCAATTAATAGCATAGAGATAGTTCCATTTAAGTGTATAGCCAAGGTTAGGAGCTGATGACTTGGCTTTTTCCTAATTTAGGAAAATACAGGGCTGAGCCCAGACAGATCAGAGCTGCTCATATTTGATGACTTCTTCAGTTTAGTGTGGAGGAAGAGATACTTGTCATTCCTGGCACCTGACTATGTAACCAGTGGTGGATTAGCTGGCAAGGAGATCCATGTTCTATAGAAAGCTGTAACCATTGTCCCGTTTTATCATGTGTATGGAGTTGATGCAGTTGTGATTTTCCGTCAGTCTTAGTAATAATCAGAATCTTTCAAGACTCATTTTCAGCTATGATAAAGATAATACTACATAATTTACAAACATGACACCAGAGTGGTAGAATTTATACTTTGTATTTGTAGGCTCTTTATCATTCTTACTGTGAGGTTAACAGCAGTGATTATCTAACAAGAACTAGATCAAAAGTTTCAAATTAACAAGAAGTCTTTTTGTGATTGATTGACATCCTCTTTGTTAACAATGAACTATACTTTAAGTGTATAGTATTAAGCGTATAGTGTAATGGTATTACATCCTGGGCCATTAGCTGATAGTCAAAGCTATCATATGAACAAGACATTTAAAAGTATTTTATCTCAGTTTTATTCCTTAACAACATCTAACGTTTATCTGAGATACACTAGTATTGTTATATGTGTATGTACATGATAAATATATAGGGTGTATGTTCAAGTATTTGTGTTTAAAACAACACGCAAACAAATAACTGTCAGCTGAATTGCCTAAACGTTTTTGTACATTGATCTAGCTTCTCGTAACGTTTTTCAGATCCTCTTTTTTTCAGTCTCGTTGCGAGTCCGTGGATGCAGAGGGCCAACTTGTTTGCTTTGTTGTATGCCATCTTATACAGGTAACTTGAGCACCTGCAGATTTGGGTATCTGCGAGGGTCCTGGAACCAATCTCCCATGGATATAGAGGGACATCTTAAGTTTGGGGGGAGTCAATTATATGAGAATTTCCAACTGTGTGTGGGGCGGGTGCCCCTAACTCCTCCCACATTGTTCAGAGGTCAACTGTATAAATAGTCCATAGGTATTCATATCATTGTACAATAACAAAATGTCTTAAATGGTAATTAGGAGACATAACTACCAGAAGCTCATCTTTGTTTTACTTTGCTTATTTGGATAGTCTCCCTGGGATCTCTTGATTGTCTATATTCAACATTAAGCATAACCAGGAAAGGAGCCTGTAGTGCATGCAACTCTTGGTGTCTGTCTCTTTGTACTGGTGCATGTTTGATTTATGTTTCTTCCTGCCCTCCTCATCTTCTAAACTTGACTTGTTTGTCATGGGTCTTGCTTTTACTAATCTTCTCAACTCCGCTTTCCCACCCATCTTTTGCTATAAAGTTCTCCTCCCACTTCTGTGACCCTTGTTTTGGTTTCCTTGTTGTCTTTCCCCGGTTCCCTTCCACTGTGAAGGGTAAAGTGAGGAGATCACCCAGGACAAACCTTCAGGAATTCTGATATACAATGACTACGAGGTAAGGATGAACCTATAAAGGAGACTGAGAAGTGGTAGGAGAACACCAGGAAAAAGTAGTGTCATGGAAGCCAAAGAAAGAAAGTATTAACAAAGGCAGCAGTGCTGTCAAAACACCAAAGTGTGAACTATGGCTGTGCCTCTTCCACCAAGGTCTGATAACAGACGTGGAGGAAAAATTCTTCCTTGTGCGTTCTGTCTTGGCCTTAGAGGTATTATAATCATACATTGATTCAGGTCTGCTGTATACCTATATTCTTTAGAGTTCTCTACTTACTAGCCAGTTCTTGTTAACCCAGTTTCTTGATGTAGTTGGTAATTACTTGTGTTAAACTTCCATTTTTCAAACTCAATGTGTGGCTTCTCTCTCATTATATCCAGACTATGCGTCATTTTGGGCAAAAGTGGTGTCTCCTTTTCAGTGCTTTACATTAACACGATCTCGCCCTGGCCTGTGTGGCTTGGTTGGTGGGAGTATGGTTCTGTACGCCAGAAGGTTGTGGGTTTGATTCCTCATCAGGGCACATACCTAGGTGGCGAGTTTGATCCCTGATAGGGATGTGTATGGGAGGCAAACAGTCTTTCTCTGGAAGCAATGAGAAAATGTCCTCAGGTGAGGATTTAAAAAAAGGATCTTATTCTATCACATTATTGTTAGTGTTGGTTTTGTTCACTTGTTTAAGGTAATGAATCACCATATTTCTCCACTCTGAGGATAGCCCCTCACCACCTTTGTAATTAATAAGTCACCTCCTGGGAGATACTTTGGGAGTCCTTGTGAATATTCTATTTCCCAAAAGACCTTAAACTGTCATCCACTGATGATTCTTGCTTTTGTCCGTTATTGCTGTGATGTTGCAAAATGGTGCTTTTTCTGTGCTTGTTAGTTGTTGTTAGCCTGCCATATGGGTGACATTTTTCTTTTCTATTTGTCATTATGGGCTCGTGAAATTTTTTAATATAATGTTCTAATTCATTTCTTTATTTTGATAATCAAATTGTTCCCATTTGGGCAGTAGGAACCCTTTCAAGTTAACATCTTGTTCTTTGACATGCCATTGCTCTTTTTGAGCACTTCTTATTTTCTGGTAAAACAGTTTCTAGTTTCATTTTTGTACTTGTTCTGCACCAGTCTGGGTCATTTCTCCAAGGAATCTCCTCTTATTTTAACGAAGTCCAATGTATTTACTATGAATTTTTCTTTAGTGCAGTATATAAGAAATCTTTACTCAACACAGGTAGTTTCTCCGTGAAGTTTGACAGTTTCAAGTTTTACATTTAGGTCTGTGACCCATTTTGAGTTAATTAAAATTTAAAAAAATATATTGATTTTAGAGAGAGAGTGAGAGAGAGAAACATCCATTTGTTGTTCCACTTCTCTGTGCATTCACTGGTTGATTCTTGTTTCTGCACTGACAGGGGATCAAACCTACAACCTTGGTGTATCAGGATGACACTGACCAACTGAGCTACCTGGCCAGAGCTTAGTTAATTTTTAATGGGGTATGTGGTATGGATTCAAGTTCATTTTACATATGGGTATTTAATTTTTCCACCACTGCTTTTGAAAAGGCTGTCTTTACTGCATTGCCTTTGTCAAATACAAGTTATCCATGTATGTCTGGGTTTATTTCTCGGTTCTCTGTCCAATTCCATTGATCTGTTTGTCTTTATGCCAATACAACGCTGTTGAGTCTGTATACCAATGCTGAAAGATCTTATGCCAGGAAAACAACAGGAAAGATGTTTTGCAGGGAATTCTTATGTTTAACTGTAGAAATGAATTTAATAATGGGGCTAAGAGGTGACAAAGTAGTATGTACTTGTTATATGCTCTGACAACGTGGGTATGATACAGTTATTCAGGAACTTAAGGAATATAGTTCACCTGAATCTTTCCTGAGGAGGCTATTAGAGAATAAATTTCAGACAACCAAGAAATGGCTTAGTAGAATTATTGATTGCCTTACAGAAATTCACCAGGAAATCAAAATACATTATTTTATATTTAAAAGGTTTTATTTATTTTTAGAGAGAGGAAGGGAAGGAGGAGAGGGAGAGAAACTTCAATGTGAGGTTGCCTCTCATGCACCCCTCCTAGGGACCTGGCCTGCAACCCAGGCCTGTGCCCTGACTGGGAATCCAGCTGGTGACCCTTTGGTCCACAGGCTGGCACTCAATCCACTGAGCAACACCAGCCAGGGCAAGATATTATTACTTTAAATAGATTCTGTAGGATGCAATGCAGGAATGGTATGAGAGGAAATAAGGAGCTAATTTCTGTGTTGCTCATACTAGGGAATTAATAGACAGTATCTAATAAAAAGAGGACTAAGGTTATGTAAAGGTATTAGTATAAAGATCACCATTAGGAACAAAACCTAAACCTTTCTAGCCCCAAAGAAATATTGGAGGTGAGGGGAGGAAATAAAGGAAAGAAACACAGTGAAATAATTATATATTTTCTTTATAACAGAATTGAGATTATATCAATAAATGGGTTTAACTGGCCTATAAGAGGAAAAAATATTTTCAGGTGAACATAGCAAAATCCAACTTTGTGTTCTATGCAAAGGATTTAACTATAAAACTGAAAGACTCAGAAAGGTTAAGAATAAGAGGTTAGGCAAAGATAATGCTGGACAAATATATAAATAAGAAAGCAGAAAGTATTCTTTTGATGATGCATAAGGTAGAACTCAGGCCAGAAATCATTAAGCCCAACACATTATGAGGCTACCAGCTGCAAATCTCAATGAAGATGTACTTTTGGATACATGGATATTAATGACAATTTGATTTTTTAGGAAATGTTCAGGAGAGGCAATAAGACTTGGAAACATCGATAATAGAAGAATTAAAATCTTTCTCTGTTGCAGATAGAGTGAGTGGATATAAACTTTTTAAGGCTATCAAAGACCTAAATAATACAACCAACAGGTGGATCTCATGGTTGTGTATTGCATATGAAAGAATACACCTTCTTTGCAAATGTACGTGAAACACTGAAGAAAAATGATTATTTGTTGACGTGTAAGAAAAGTCCTCTGATCTGGCCAAGTGTCTCAGATGGCTGGAGCATCGGAGGTACACCGAAAAGGTTGCTGGGCAATCCCCTGTCAGGGTGTGTGTGGGAGGCAACTGATGGATGTTTCTCTCTCACCTCTCTCCCTTCCTTTCTCTCTAAAAAAATCAGTAAATACATCCTCTGTTGGGGGTTTAAAAAAAGAAAGTGCTAAAATTACCCCCCAAAATAGATACTTTTTTGGGACTAAAAATCAGTTTCCAAAATTCAAAAACACTAACACACTGCCAAACAACTTTGACTAAAGTGAAAACACGAACAAAATTGCTAGGTTTCTTGACATGATACACCAGAATCAATTGGTTATACAGCAGGGGTCAGAAAACATTTTTTGTAGAAGGGTAGATAGATAGTGAATGTTTTTAAAGTTTGTGGACCATGTATTGTCTCTTGCAATTTTGAACTCTTCTGTTGTAGCATGAAAGCATAGACAATATATAAGTAAGTGGGTATGGCTCTGTTCCAATAAATCTTGATTTACAGAAACAGGTGGCATGTTGGATATGGCACATGGACTATATATAGTTTGCCAACCTCTGTGTTATAGCCAAAGCAATCATGGTAAGAAAATTCTTAGCATCAAATGCTTCCATCAGTGAAAATGAAAATAAATGAATACTCAAAAAGGTAGAAAAACAACAAAGTAACCAAAGAATGCAGAAGGAAAGGTAATGATGGGTTTTAGATTACAGAAGAACCATAGAACAAATATGTCAATACTTTGGTCCTTTGAAGTTGTTTTTTTTTGTTGTTGTTGTTGTTTGCTTATTTTTTGGTCAGCCAACCCATTAACTAAATTTTTATTTATTTTTTTTAAGATTTTATTTATTTTTAGAGCGAGGGGGGAGGGGAAGGAAAAAGAGGGGGAGAGAAACATCAATGTGTGGTTGTCTCTCGTTCCCCCCTACTGGGGACCTGGCCCGCAACCCAGGCATGTGCTCTGACTGGGAATTGAACCGGTGACTCCTTGGTTTGTAGGCCCAAGCTCAGTCCACTGAGCTACACCAGCCAGGGCCCGTTAACTAAATTTTTAAAAAGAAGAAACCTTAAATACAGTGGGAATGTAACCAAAACAGGAAATTCAAACATTCACAAATATAACTTTATGAAAATGTATACGAATAGATTTGAAGATTGATATGGATGGTTTTATAGGAAAACAATTTGTCACGGTTGACCCCAGTAGGGTTGGTCTAAGCAGATCAGTCTCCGTAGGGGAAACAGAGAATACTACACACTGGCTGCCCTGCACCAGAGTTCCAACCCAGGTGGTTTCCTAGTGGAGGTTCAGTAAATCTGATGACCTCAGTGCTACTTCACTTGTTTCAAGATACAGAAAAACTTCTAAACTTTCAGATTTTTTTTCTGAAGCATTTATAACATCAGTATTAAAGTCTGGAAAGTACTTCACAAATACACAAAACTACAGATTAGTTTCACTAATGAATATGAATATAAGGTGTAAGTAAAATAATATGTAGTATCAAAGTATATGGAAAAATCATGTCAAAAGTCTTTTTTTCTAGGAACATAAGGGTCAATATCTGGATTTCAGAGCTAAGGAGACAATCATATGATTGTAAAGAAGTCATTTGGCACATTTCAATTCTCCATGTTAATAATCAGTAAAACAGGAATTGATAGGTCCTTTCTTAAAAAATATATATTTATTTCAAAAGCCAGCATCTTTATGGGGGAAACTCTAGAGGCTTGACCCATAAAATTTGGGATGGGAGAAAGGATGCCCATTATCTCCATTTTCAGGGATATGAGCATATATGAAATACTACAAATAATATGAAAATTTAAGTTGCAAGATGCAAAGTTATACAGAAGTCAGTAGCCTTCACATATATAACAGTAACCAGTTGGAAGATAAAATGGAAGAGAAGATTTCATTGTAATTGTAAGAATTCAAAATACAAAAAATCTAGGAATTTAACGTGTATATAATCTACATGGTAAACACTGTCAGATACTTATAAAACACTTAGAAGCAGACTTGAGCCAAATGAAATATTTCTTGTTTTTAATAGGAAGGATGGGATATTAAAGTATAAAAGCTATGTAATTGAAGTTGCATAGTACTGGTGAATGAGTAGATGAACCCAAGGAGCAAGAGAGAAAATCCAGAAATAGACATAATGTGTATGAAAATTTAGTATGTGATGTGCCATCTCTAATAATGGGGGCAGGAGTACTTTTAATAATAGTCCTATTATTAGGACAACTGCTTAGTCATCGGGAAAAATAACATTGGATCCAGTTCTCCTACCGTGTACCAGTATAAATTCCAAATTGATCAGCGGTCTAAACTAAAATGTAGAAAATGAAGTACTAAAAATAAATAATTTATTTATAAACTGGAAGTAGGGGGAAAGTTTCCCAGCCATTCTGCAAATCTAGCAACAAAAAGGGCAAAAACTGACAAAATGGAAAAGTTATAATATAGTAAACACCATAAGCAAACAAAAGGCAAAAAACAGAGAGAAATATTGCAACTTATGTTTAAAATGTTTCAAAGATAGTTAAGAAAAAGAACTACAATCTGATAGAATAGGGTAAACTATATGTAGAAGGTCTACAAATAGAAGTGAGAATGGTCCTTAAACATGAAATGTGACAATATGCTCATAACAGGAGAAATACAAATTAAAACTGTAGTTAAATACCATGTTTTCACCTACCAGATTGGCAAAAAACTAAAAGTTTGGCATTATATTTTTGGGTAAAACAGAGGGGAAAGTAAGACAGCATATTGCCAGTGGGATGCCAAATGGTGTGATTCCTGTGGAACAGAATTTGGCAACATCGAATAAAATTGCAGTTGCATTCCTTCATTGACCCCGCAATCTTCACTGTATTCATAAAGATAGATTTGCAAAAGTATAAAATGAGGTATGTGCAAAGTTGCTGCAGGATTGTTTGCAATAATGAAAGATTGAAGTGAACAGCAATAGTGGAATAAATCATGGTATATCACTGGGCGGATGTAGACGAGGAATGAGGGAGATCTCTATAGACTGCTGTGGAGTGCATTCCAAGATGTATTGTTGAGTAAAAAAATGGCAAGGTGCGTAAGAATGTGTATTGTGTTATATGCTAACTCTTGTGGGAAATGGGATGAAATTGTGTGTGTGTGTGTGTGTGTGTGTGTAAATGTTTCTTAGCTTTGTCTACTTAAAGGGCCTTAAAAGCAGAATTATCTCAGTAGCAATGAGGGATAAGAGAAACAAAACAAATTTATATTTTAAAAAGAAACAATAAAAAAAACTAAAAATGGCTACCAATGGAGGCAAAGAATAGGGAAGGAATTAGGGCTGTAAACTGACCCAGGTAATGTAACTTTGTATTACAGTATTGATTTCGGAGCAATGTGTAAGTATGTTATTTAGCCCTGGCCAGTGTGTCACCGTTCTGCAAACTGGAAGGTTGTGAGTTCGATGTCCCTGGGTTGCGGGTTTGGTACTCTGTGGATTGTGAAGGGCAGCTGATCGATGTTTCTCTCCTCTCCCTCTTTCTCTTACCCTCTCTCTGAAATCAGTGAGCATGTCCTGGGTGAGGTTAAAAAGTAAATAAGTAAAAAAGCAACTCGACCCTCCGTGGAAGGCGGTCACCTTCCCCTGTATGGTGGAAGTAGATGGGGGCCCTTCTCCTTCAAATCACCTCCCTAGTCCAAGGCATGCGCCCTATGTGCTTCCTGCCTGTGCTCTGGTTGCCTGTGCAACACACGCCAGTTCCTGTAGACGCACTGAGTGGCTGCTCACTTGCAGACCTCTGAGCTTCCCTAATTTAAGGTAATGGTGCTGCTTTTACAGCAGCATTTAGTAAAGCTCAGCTTATTAATATAGAATAACATCTGAGCCCTGAGTTTTAATTTTAAGTGAAAAGTAGAATTCTTGGTGAAGAGAGTATGTGAATCTTAAACTTTTTCCATGTAGGTAGTAATTACTGCTGGCTAAGATGAGGACACTCACCAGCACTTGGTGTTAATCAATTTTTTTAGTTTTTGGCATCCCGGTGGGTGTTTCTTGTTACTTTATTTGGATCTTATATGCTTTTCCCAAGTACCAGTTAGGTTGAGCAATTTTTATATGCATATTGAATGCAATTGTGAAGTACTTGTTCAAATCTCTTTTCTATCTTTCTGTTGGGTCTATTAATTTTAATAGGACTTCTTTAATATTCTTCCATTTTGTCTTACTTTTTTTTCATAGGTTCTTTGAACCAAACTTAAGTTTTGTGAATCTTCCCTTCTGGTTAGTGCTTTAACTTAAGAATGTTTCCATTCCCCAAAGTAACAATTATTTTTTCTCTATTTTCTTTTAAAAGCTCTATAGTTTTGCCGTTTACATTTAGGTTTATTTTTCTAAGATTTTATGTATTCTTAGAGAGAGGGGCACAGCAGGAGAGAGAGAGAGAGAAACATTGATGTGAGAGAAACTTCTATCAGTTAGTTACCTCTCCTTCACCTGCGGGGACCAAACCCATAACTCAGACATGTGAACCAGCAAATCGAACCAGTGACCTTAGTGTTTTGTGGGCCTGTGCCCAACCCACCGACTGAGCCACACTGGTCAGGGCCACATTTAGGTTTTTGTTTCGAGTGCAGTTTATATAGAGATACCTATATATGCACTCTCTATAGATAGATAGATAGATAGATATAGATACATACATACGTAGATAGAGAGCAGTAGGCTGGTGTCTAGTTTCATTTTTTACCAGCTATCCCAGCCTATTACTCAAAATGCCATTCTTTTTTCAGTGCACTGCTATCCCTATCAGTTATTAGGTATTTTTATATGCATGAGTCTATTACTTAGCACTTAATCTGTTTCTCAGGCAGTTCTAATTTATTGATCTACTTGTCACTCCCTGAATCAATGCCACCCTCTCTTAATCTCTATGTCTTTACAACTGGGTTTGATAGCTGCTAAAATAGGTCCTTGTGGAAATTCCTTCCCTTCGCTTATTGTTCTTCACTTATTCTTGCCTATTTTTAGCTGTTTGAGGTACATAAATTTTGGAATCCATTTTCAAGTTCTGCAAAAAAACCTGACAGATTCTTGAGAAACCATTAGGTTAATGTGGGAAGAATTTATATAGTTGTGATGTTGAGTTTTCTGATCCACAGGCATGCTATTATTTCTCTTATGTTTTCTTTAGTGACTCATTAATTTATAATGATTTCCATAGGGATTGTGAATATTTTCTCTTAGGATTTTTCCTAGGACATAGTTTTGTTGTTGTTACAAATGTCCAATTTTAACTTCGTTTTTACCTTTTTGATCCTGGTAAAAACAAATGTGTTTTAAGTATTTCTTCTCAGGAACTTCGTTGAATTTTACTAATTCTGGTACTGCCTCTATAGCTTTGATTGGCTTTTCTGCATATAGACTCATGTCATCTGTTGGGTTGGTCAAAACGTTCATTTAGTTTTTTCCATAAAAGACACATTTTTCACTTTCATCAGTAACTTTATTTATTTATTTTCCTGTAAAATGGCTCTAAGTAGTGCTTAGTTCTCTTTAACTTCATTTGAAACAATTTTGTTAGATTGTATTGTGACAGCTGTCATATCTGCTTGTATTTAAAAAAATCAGAATTTCTAAATTTTTATGTAGCCATTTTAATATTGAAGATGGAAGAAAATATGCAACTTTTTCAGCCTATTATGTTTTATTATTTCAACAAAGGTAAAAATGCAACCAAATCACAAAAAAAGATTTGTGCAATGTTTGGAGAAAATGCTGTGAGTGATCGAATGTGTCAAAAACGGTTTGCCAAGTTGTGTGTTGGAGATTTCTCCCTGGACGATGCTCCACAGTCAGGTAAGACTTAGTTGAAGTTGATAGTGATCAAATCAAGACATTAATTGAGAACAGTCAACATTCTACCACTTGGGAGATAGCCAACATACTCAAAATATTTACATCAGTGAAGTTATTGGTGAAAATGAAAATGTCTTTTATTTTACAGAAAAACTTAAGCAAACCTTTTGGCCAAACCAATACTTTTATGAAAGTGGGCTGCCCCCTGATTCCCACAAGATGTGATTGGTTTATTTGAATAATTCCGTAAGCTGGCAGGGAACTGAAACCCACTGTTCAAGTATAAACAGAAACTAAGAGTCATGTTTAGTTAGGGGACCTTATCTGTGGGAGTAGAGTGGGGCTGGGAACTTCTGGTTAGGCTCTTTTTGGCCCTCCCAGGTTTATTAGATTTGAGGCAGCAGATTATATTAAGCCTTAATTTTAGGATTTACACCACCTGTTTTATTCCTGAAAGCCACAAAAGGTTTTTGGTGTTTTAACATCAGGAATAGATTTTTTTAAAAAATATCAAATCTTTTTGTATCTACTGACACAGGATAATGTTTTCTTTTAATCGGTTATGTGGTGAGTTCTAAGAATTGATTTTCTAACAATAAAATGATCCTGCATTCCTAAGCAGAATTCTACTTAGTGAGGGTATAGTCCCGTTTTTACATGCTGCCGAATTTGGTTTGCTAATATTTTGTGATTTTTGCTTCTATGTTTAGGAGTTATGTGGCCTGTGATTTTCCATTTTTATACTGACTTTTTCTATAGTTGTGCAAGCTTCATGAAATGATTTGTAGAGTGCTACTTTTTTCAGTTCTCTGAAATAATTTGTGGAAAGTTTGGAACTAGGTCATTTCTTGATAATATGGTACCAGTTGGGGCTTGGGCTTTTCTTCGTGGAAAGATTTCGACTCCTGATTCCATTTTCTTAAAGGTTTATAAGATTCTTTAGGTGTTCACTTTCACTTGAGACACTGGTAGTTTCATTTCTTTCATTTGTACATTTATATAAATTTTCAGTTTTATTGATACAAGTACATAATAATCACTTACTAATTCTTTCGATCTGTGTCATCTAAAGTTATGATATCCTCTTTCACTCCTGGTACTGGTTTTAGAGTTGTGTGCTCTCGCACTCCTCTGCACGGTCTCCATCTCCCTCTCCCTACCTCCCTTCCTCCACCAGAGGTTTTCAGTTTTATTTGTTTGAAGAACTACATAGCTTCTGTTCCATTGAATGGATCTGTAAAAAATTTCTTTGGGTTGCCCTGGCTGAGGGGGTGGGGTTCAGTTGGTTGGAGCAATGTTCTGTACACCAAAAGGTTGCAGGTTCGATCCCTGGTTGGAATGCATACATTGGAGGCAGCCGATCAGTGTTTCTAACATCAGTGTCCCTGTCTGTCTGTCTGTCTGTTTCTCCCCCTGCCCCCCAAAATCAATAAAAAACATCCTCAGGTGAGGATTTTTTTTAAAAATTTCTTTAAGTTTATTTTATTATATCTTACCAACTAATACTTTTTTTATTGTAATGAAGTATGTGTAACAAGAAATTAACCACTTAAACCGTTTTTAAGTTCATAGTTCAATGCCATTAAGTACATTCACAATGCTAGGTAATCATTACCACTGTATTCAGAACTTTTTCATCGTCTTAAACAGAAATTCTCTACTCATTAAGCAATAAATAACTCACCATTTTGCCTTCCCCACCCCTTGGTAACTTTCTGTCCTTGTGAATTTGCCCATTCTAGAAACCTCACATAGGTGTAATTATGCAGTAGTTATTTATTTTTGTCTTGCTTATTGTAGTTAGTATAATATTTTCAAGGTTTTACCCATATTGTAGCATATAAAAGGAACTTCACTTTTTATGGCTGAATAATATTCCATTTTATGTATATAGTCCATTTTATTTATTCATTCATTTTTTTTTT
>JAPYXV010001950.1:0-13598 GCA_028533065.1 Trachops cirrhosus | reverse complement strand
GGAGAAGGGAAGGGTTTACAGGAACAAATATAGAGGACACATGGACAAAACTAGGGGTGTTGGAAAGGGGAGGGAGGAGGGGAGGAATGGGTGGGTGGGCTGGAAAGGGAATAAAGGAAAAAAAAAAAAAAAAGATGAGACTGTTATTGCAATAGGAAAGGAAAAAACTATAAATGCCATCCTCCAGGTGGCATTTGCACAGTGACTCTACCTCTTCCAAATTCTCATGGGTGCCAATCCACAGAGTGCCTGGGAAAAAACTAACTGCATGGAAAATGTGTCCCTGCTGAATTTCTCCTGGTTACTATTTCTCTAAGCTCAGTGTCACATGGTCCTCTGTAGATGGTGAGTGCTGTCCTGCTCCTCTTCCAGCCAAACTGCATGCCCACCCTTTTTTAACACAGAAGCACAGGCACCAAAATGTGTGCCAGCTGCACTGTTAGCCCAGGATGACCTCTAATTCCACTGCCCACTTTTATTTAAAATAGGTGCTTTCTTTGCTCAGAAACTTTCCAACGAAGGGAGGTGTGGGACTTTGATAGTAGAGCTGCTGGATTTCTCCAGCATATCACTGTTTCCTGTTCTTAAAGATGACAAAGGTCGTCTTTGTCAAAAGTTGAAGGAGGTAGGTTTGCCAGATTTTGCAAATTAAAACAGAGGATGCCTAAATTTCATTTCAGAGAGCAATGAATAACTTTTAGTATGAGTGTGTTTATATCATAGAACCAGTTTATAGTATAACTCTGTCATTCTTAGGCCTATAGGGAAGGAATTGAAACTCTTCTGAAAATGGCCAGAGTCAACAAAAGAAAATTGCAGAACTCTCAGTATAGGTGACCTGTGTGGCCCTGGATTTCACCAGTATCTGAGTACACAGGAGGATACACTTGCAGTGACATCCAATGCCATTGGCGCTGAGCCTTCACCCTGAAAGCAGGACCTCCTGTTCTGGTGTCTCCTGAGTCATTGCATCAGCTCCCGGCCACGCCTGCCCTGCCTGGCCCTCGCCTCTTCCTTGCAGAGCTGTCTCTGAGAACCCCTGTGCACCTCTTCGGAGATCAAGCATTTGGAAAAGTCTGATAAAGTGCCCTTGGATACCACTTCCTGGCCACCCCTTCCCCACTCACTGCCACAGCACTTCACTCTTCGTTTGCATCTCTAATGACCTTAATGATACAGACTCGATGTCTTTCCTATCTTGACTGACTTTCCTTTCCAACACCTAACACAATGCTTGGCACAGATTAGGTGTTCAACAGATATAAGAAATGATTGAAGGTTTTTCCTAGAGATGGGTCCCTAAGTTTGTCTGCTAAACCCTCTCTCATAACAACAACAGTAGTGAGATGGTGCTCTCTGTGGCCTGGTGTGACTCCTGATGCTTTGCTTCAGTTAACTCACTTTCTCATAGAGTGGAGAAAAGGTCGTCTCATTTTCTCCGCTTTACAAATGAGAGAACTGAGAAACAGAGAGGATAAGAAACTTGTCCAGAGTGGTAAGCAGCAGAGCTAAGATGTACAGCACCCAACAGTCTGCTTTCAGAGTCACAGCACCTAATGTCCCATCACATCCCTGCTTCCCACAAAGTCTAAGGTCAGGTGGAGGGGTCTCCCCTCTTCTGTGTCCTCCCTCTGCTCTAGGTTTCTCACCAGAAACCATGCCACATAGAACAACCTAATAGTAATAGGAATAACAACTCCCTATATTCCCTATTCCCTGCTTTCCTTGCTCAGTGTTATGGCACACCCACTCCCACCATGTCAGGTGCAGGCCAGGTATCAGACCCACAAATCTAACTTTGAGCTAGCTCCTGCCACGGAATCACAGTCCAGTGGGAAGAACAGAGGGCCCAACAGCATTAACAATTTGACCTAGATAAACAAGGCTCAGGAGAAGTATCTGCTAAACCTCATTGAAGATAATGCTGGCAGAAAAAAGCGAGAGGCTAGCAGGACACTGACTGAGTTCATGAACAAGTTAGAAAAAATGAGCCATCTGGGCCCAAGTCAAGAGGTCGTAGCTCCAGAGGTCACAGCTGAGAAGTGTGGTCTGTATAGCTCGCATATAGGGAATGGGGAGGCACCAGATGTTCCTTAGGAATAAGTAAAAAGAAAGGCACAAAACTGCTGGGTTTCAAGTAAATCAGATTAGGCTCCACATAGAGGGCCAGAATAGAGAAGAATGAGTCACATAAGCAAATAACTGAAGAGGAAGAAATTTAGTATTACGCTAAGCAATGTAACTTATCATTCTTCTGGAGGAATTTTTTTTAAGGACAAAATTAAGGATTCTATCTTGGTCTGGTATTTCTTTAGTGACATTTGTTTTGTGCATGGGCTTCTGTCTTAAGAAAGGCCATATGATACATATAAGAAGAGTCCATTAATGGGATGAGGAAACTGGAAATGCATTATCACCACCAGGGGCCACATGAAGGCCTAGGAAACCCTGGTGGGGGGGCGGGGGGAAGAAGGAGGGAAAGTGGAAGGCCCAGATTCTCATGGCTGCTTTTTCTGAAGGGGAGGCTGTGCACCGTCACAGAGCCTGTGGGGGATGGCTGTGTGATTTAGTCCCTGTGTGACCTAGGGTCAGTTCTGCAATGCCTGAACTCCTAACTTACTCATTTGTAAAATGGAAATGATAGCAGTAGCTCCTTCACAGGTTTTTCTGTAATGAAGGAATGAGAACTTCTTGTCATTAGACCCCTCGATGTTAGATCTGTGAAGACACAACTCCCCTAGAGCAGGTGGGACACCAGTGGTGGAGGTGAGGTGTACCAGGGAGGGGAAAGAGGTGGGTCTTTACTGCTTATTTCTACTGCAGTTGTCTTTTTCTCTCTATTTAAATAAGTGTAACTTTATTAAATTCACTTTAACTAAAAATATAATTTATAACCTGGGACCCTTTAGACATGTGTGCATTCGCAAATGCCTCTGTATGTCAAAATCCGACTCATCTGTCTGTCTCTGTCAAGATTTATGGGAGTTGCTTCCCATAATGTGCATTTAAAAGCCTTGGTGACATGGTCCAGAGATCTGCACTCTCTTCTTAATAAGGTTAGGCACTATATTTAAAACCTCACTGAATCCGTTGATATTTTCTGCTTGTCAGGGCAAAGTCTTCTAAATG
Organism: Trachops cirrhosus; assembly: GCA_028533065.1. NCBI lineage: Eukaryota > Metazoa > Chordata > Mammalia > Chiroptera > Phyllostomidae > Trachops > Trachops cirrhosus. Next base: position 10,469 of record JAPYXV010001950.1, on the reverse strand, counting down.
TTTCTGCTTGTAAGGACACATGAAACAGGAGTTCTCAGCTCTGGGACCAGTCATCCAGGAACTTGAAGCTCTGCCTCTTGGTTATCGGATGAGCTACAACCAAAAGTCCTCTGAGGATGACCAAGACACCACGGGGATGACTTTGCTGCTGGGTGCTTGTGTGAGAGCCTGTGGCTGCTGGAGCTGTCCAAGTGATGGTGTGGACCCCTCAGCCCTCCTGGAGGTGCTGGTGGTCTTGCTGTCCCTGCTATCTCCCACAAGGCACTACTAGAAAGAGCAGCAGCTGCCACCCCATCATGGACTCACAGTCCAGTCACCAAGGCCAGGCCAGGAGGGCCCCTGCTAAATCTAATTTTCACTGTGCCAATCTCCCCGAAGTCTGCTGAACAAAAATCATTCTACTGTTGGTTTCTCCTGAACCAACAGGAAGGAGAAATCCAGGAATAAATCAGATCTGGGCAAAGAAACCAGAAAAGAAGACAGGCCAACATATTGGAGAATTCAATACGATGGCTTCCTATGCAAGGAAGTAGCAAGTTTCTCAGGGAGCAAATGCTATTAACATTCTCTTTAAATTTGACACATTAACTCAACACAACACAGGGCATTTGGCAAGGACTGCACTTCCTGTCACAATTTATTTTGGAGTTAGAAAATGTTTTTGACTCAAAAACTAACTGAAAACCTATTCTTCACTGTTGTAAATCAAATTGTCCCACCAATCTCAGCACGAATTGGCCCCTATCCAAGAGTTGCATGCAATGCGCAGAGAGATGAATGGCATTTGAAAAGGGAAGACATTTACTGCAAACAGGACCAAGCGAGGGCATAGAGATTTCCACAGGGCATGGACTAAGTTCCCAGGATGCCAGCATGTTAGTGAGGTGAAACAGAGCAATCCCGTTATTTCTGCAAGGGCCCAAGTTCTTCACGTGGCTGACTGGGCCTGAAGCTCAATGAAGGCGTAAAGCACGTCTCCTGCTGCCTCTGGATGGCTTCACAGTCCTGCGTGACCATCTGCTGTGTCCTATCAAGTCACAGCCCCTGGAAAAGTTCCCAGAGCAGAGCAGATCCTCAGTCAAGTCTTGTGGATGGCCGTATGTGGCACACCTGGTGTCGTTCAGTTGATTTCTGCGTGGTTCTCAGGTACTTACCAGTTTTTTGTGACTAGGTATATCTCTGAAGACCATGAAATTTTCCTTTATTTCATTATTTCATAGCCAAAATTTTCATGAAGCAACCAGAACTTGTGCTTTTATGACAGCCATATTTGTGCCATAGATTACACTGTGCTCGGATGACCTCTACTTATCTCTGCCACCCTTCAGAGGAGACGGGAGGACTTTGTCTTGTTTATCATTGTCATCTGGTGCCTGGGTAGGAGACAGCATTTCAAAAGTGTTCAATAAACAGTTATGATGTGCAAACTTCTGCACTGGGTGTCAAGGCTCTTTCTGAAGCAATTAAATTGGCACCTATCAATTCTAAAACTTCTGAAAAAAAGGGTTGTTTTTTAATCATGAATTAGAACTGGATTGTGCAATTTGCATAAGACAAACAACATTTTCATGCTTGCCTTCACTTTCTATTATGTGCTCTGCTCCTTCGTGCTAATTTTGCTGTCAGAGGCCCAGGAGAGTGAAACACTTTAATTATGTCTCCTTTGCCAAAATTCAAAACACAAACCAAGATTTTTAAGCATACTATTATTTTCAGGTCTTTCTTTCTTCTTTCTTTCTTTCTTTCTTTCTTTCTTTCTTTCTTTCTTTCTTTCTTTCTTTCGTTCTTTCTTTTTTCTTTCTTTTTTTGAGTGGCTGCCATTTTCTCTTTAAACATTAAGCCTAAAGTATTTCATTTGAGCCTATAGTGCAAAAACACTTATCTTCCTTCACATTCCACCAGTGTTTGTTGAGTTCCTATTATTGCAGGACAGCATTCTAGTTGCTAACAAAAAAAATGGAAAGATGGGCAAAAGAGTTGCTCTATTGTGTTTAGATTCTAATTAAGGGGATACAAACAATAAGCAAGAAAATGTCAGGAAATGATCAATGCTCAAAAGAAAATAAAAGGAGGGTGTGACAGAAAAGTCTGCACTAACTAATCTAGAAGGTGGCCAGGGAAGGGCAGTCTAAGGAGGTGATATTAACCTGAGGTCTAAATGAGCTATGGTAGTCAATCCGAGGGAACAGAGTTCCAGGCAGAGGGGCTGTGTGGACCCCAAGGTAGGAGCACATGTGGTTTGTCCAAGGAACAGAAGACCATCTTCTTCCTCTCTGGGGAGTCTGCTGGTCTGAAGCCTTCCATAGGCAACTGCCATGGACCAGATGTTTGTGTCCCCTCCAAATACTTATCTTGGCATCCCAACCCCCAGTGTGATGTATCAGGAGGTGGGTCCAGTGGGACAGGCTTTGGTTGTGAGGGTGGAGCCCTCCCCAATGGTAGATTAGTGCTCTTGTAAAACAGGCCAAAGAGGGGTCCCTCATCCCTTCCACCATGTAAGGACACAGTCACAGCCAGCCACCTGTGAACCAGGAAGTGGGTCCCTAACAGAAAAAGAATCTGCCAGTGCCTTAACCTTGGACTTCCCTGACTCCAGAACTGTGAGAAGTCAACTTCTATTGTGTATAAGCCACCTGGTCCATGGCACTTTGTTACAGCAGCCTGAATGGACTCAGACAGTCACCCTCATGGAGCTGACTCCCAGGTTTATGCTGCCAGGTCTAGTTTTCTCCATGTTTGTAGGACACCTTGGTTCCACCAAAGACTTTGGAACAAGAAAGGCTGAATAAATCCACTGACCCAGGTCTATATTTTGATAGGCCATGGGCATAAATTGAACTTATTATCCCCCCAAGATCATCAATAATCTTTACAATCTTCTCTGTTCTTAGTTCCCTAATACTGGAATTATCATCTTCCCTATTTCCTGTGCATATTTTGGACATATATATGCATACATGTGGGTTTAGAAGGGCATGAATTTCTTTGGGGATCCTAACTATATTTCTGTTAAATTATGTGCTTATGTTTCAAGATTTACACAGTGGAGAGACAAAGAGATCTCAGAGCTCCTCGCCATGGTCTTGCTCTTATACACACATACATGTGCATATTCTTACCTAGTTAAGCCCTTTATATCCACTCAGGCCAACCAGGAGCTGGTTTACAGTTACACTTTCTAACAAGTGGGTTTCCCTGGGAGGCAGTGACTGGTATGCACCCCAAGGCGAGCAGAGGGTGTTGTACACCCTCTTCCTCCAGTGCTCAGTGTAAGCAGGTCAAATTTCTGCTTCCCACCCCTAGGCCTCCCTAACAAAAGCCTGTAGACAACTTAACCTTAAAACTGTGGGGTTTGGGTTTTTTGTAAATCCTCACTCAAGGACATGCTTATTGATTTTAGAGAGAGGGGTAGGGAGGGAAAGAGAGAGGGAGAAATATTGATGTGAGAGAGAGACATCAACTGGTTGCCTTTTGTAGATGCCCTGACTGGGGACTGAACTGGCAACCCAGGCAGATGCCCTGATCCAGACTCAAACCCATGACCTTTCAGTTTACTGGATGATGTTCCAACCAACTAAGCCACACTAACCAGGGCTTAAAATCGTATTTTAAATAAAGAGTTCAACAGCACTTACAAAATGCAAAGAACTATTGCTGGTGTTTCCCCATGTTTTCTCATTTGGTGGTGTGCCAGTCCTGTGAGGCAGGTATTCCTCTGCCTTGTAGAAGAGGGAAGTGCTGCCAGAGAGGGCCTGCAAGGTGCCCATGGCCACTCAGTTGGCTCCTTCCTGTCTGAGCTGCAGTCTGAACAGAGACCTCAGGGCTAGGTCTGCTTGTTCTGGCTTCCTGCACTGCCCAAGCCTCCTGGGTGAACTCTGATTCACTTCCCCAGAGGCAGAATGCAGTCTGATTCTTAAGTTTGTTGGTGGGATTTTGCTTGTTCCGAAATTGCTGGGTTCCTAAGAAATTTGTTGACTCATTGAAAACACACAGAATAGGTGGGAGAGATAGTGGGGGGTGGAGGCAGGGAAAGACAGGGAAGGAGAAGGAAGAAAACAAGGAATGCTCCTATACATGGAGCACCTGTTATAGTCTATAGTACAGGTGGCAAACACAAGTCCCGCAGGCCAAATCCGGCCCTCCACCTTGTTTTATCTGGCCCAGCGCCTTGTTTCTGCCTGCTGGCAGCACTGAGTTCTCACTTAACTTAAGGAGTACTTACATTTGTACAGTCTTAAAATTACTTTCGGCCCTTTGAAGTCAACTGTGAGGCTGTAGTGGCCCCTGGTGAAAATGAGTTTGACACCCCTGCTCTATAGAGATCCTGTTGTGGGCTCTTTCCATGTAAAGGGTCTCCTTAAAAGTCTCCACCCCTGAGCCTTTAACTCCCTGCATTACATTGATTACCCAGTAACCTGGGGCCTGCTGGCCCATGTCAAGTCCCCGATACCAACTTGGAACAGCCTCTCAATGACTTTTTTAAAATATATTTTATTGATTATGCTATTACAGTTGTCCTATTATCCCCCCTGCATTCCCCTCCACCCTGAACACCTTCTCCCACCCACACTCCCCCCTTTAGTTCATGTCCATGTGTCATAAGTTCTTTAGCTTCTACATTTCCCCTACTATTCTTGCTTTCCCCCTATTTATTTTCTACCTACCATCTATGCTACATATTCTCTATACCTTTTCCCCCTCTCTCCTCCTCCCACTCCCCTGTTGCTAACCCTCCATGTGATCTCCATTTCTGTGGTTCTGTTCCTGTTCCAGTTTGCTTAGTTTCTTCTTGTTTTTGTTTCAGGTGTGGTTGTTAATAATTGTCAGTTTGCTGTTATCTTACTATACATGTTTTTTATCTTCTTTTTCTTAGTTAAAGTCCCTTTAACATTTCATAAAATAAGGGCTTGGTGATGATGAACTCCTTTAACTTGACCTTACCTGAGAAGCACGTGATCTGTCCTTCCATTCTGAATGAAAGCTTTGCTGGATAGAGCAATCTGTGATGTAGGTCCTTGTCTTTCATGACTTGGAATACTTCTTTCCAGCCCCTTCTTGCCGCAAGGTCTCTTTTGAGAAATCAGCTGACAGCTGATGGGAACTCCTTTGTAGGTTACTGTCTCCTTTTCTCTTGCTGCTTCTAGGATTCTCTCCTTCATTTTAATCCTGGCTAATGTAATGATGATGTGTCTTGGTGTGTTCCTCCTTGGGTCCAATTTCTCTGAGCTTCCTGGACTTCCTGGAAGTCTATTTCCTTTGCCAGATTGGGGAAGTTCTCCTTTATTATTTGTTCAAATATCTTTTCCGCCTGACTCCACCCCTCCTACTGGTCTGGATGAACGTGTCTAATTTTAACTCCTTGGGTGTCCAACTCCCATACAGTTCAATTTTCTGTCAGTTCTGGTTGTTATTTTGTTTCTATATTGTTGTTGTCCCTATCTTGGTTGTGTGAGGAGGCACAGTGCGTCTACCTATGCCTCCATCTTGGCCAGAAGTCTCAATGACTTTTTTATTTTTTTTTTATTTTTTTATTTTTTTTTTTTTTCAATGACTTTTTTAAAGCAAGGGATTAGCACTCCCAGGAAAGGTAGGTTTGTTGCTCTTGGGCGCCCCTCTGTGGGCACCAGCAAAAACATTCCAGAAGCCATTCACAAGGGTTGGGCAGGGTAACAGAGCCTGATACCCTTGGTTTTCTTCTTATCCATCTTTTTTTCTTAACTCATGCCCAGTTAAAATTGTAAATAAAAAACAGAAATGTGTTTCTTAAATATTAGTGACTGTCCTCTGAGGGCTTTTTAACAGAAATATACAGAGAGAGGCTTTGGAATCATAGGAGGTCTGAGAGAAAACCCTGGATTAGCCAGCCTACCTGCATCTCAGTGTCTTCTCCTGTAAACTGGGACCAGCAGTTCCCAGCGTCTGCCTGGGGACGCTGTGGAGACTGGATGAGAGGATGTGTGTGAAAGCCTCCAGCTCACTGCAGTGATCAGTGAACGTTTGCTCCTGTCCTTTCCCTTTCCTTTGCCATATCCCCAGAATTATTGCCACATACAAGTCTAACATTAAACACTCAGATTAGAATAAATGTTGCTTTGCTTCCAAAACCCTCTCCCAAATCTAAGGGAACAGAGGATTTCTAGGAAAAACAAAAACTGGTAAAGATATCTGTGAGAACAGGTTAGCTTTGGCAGTCTTTTGGAAGGAGAGGTGACCCAGAATGTGGAGGAGCTAAAGAAACAGAGCATTTATGGGAATCTCTTCAGCCAGGGGACCTGCCAGGGTCTGGGGCCAGGGCTGGCCACTTACCTGCTCTGCCCTCCACTGTTTGTAGGGAGCAGCCTCCTGCTGGGTGCAGCCACGCTGAAGGACTTTGCACTCTCTCACCCACCCAGACAGGGAACTCAAATGGAGGGAAACACACAATGAGCACAGCATTCTCTATTTGCATTTATTCTGTGGACTGCTGCAGCCAGCAAAACTCCACCTGTGGCTTACGTTTCACAACAGATGTCTCTTCTGGCTTTAGCTTCAGGACTGTTTCCAGAGCAGATGCCCACTAAGTGCTGGTGCCAAGAGCACACACCTGTTTGCAGAGCTATAAAGGAAGAGGAGGAAAATACCAGGCTCCTGGGAGGCCACCCAGGGAGGGAGAGCCAGGACAGGCAGTGGGGCCAGCCCCGTGTCCCTGGCTCCTCTGATTTTACCTCTGTCGTCCCTTTGAAAGAGCATGGCCTTTGGATACACAGAGACCTGGGTTTGAATTCTGCTTTGTTATGTGGGGGCTGGGAGGCCCTGGATAAACCTGGCCTCTGCTGGGCTTCAGTTAAGGATTTTGTGAGGAAAAAGTATGATAATGAATGCAAAAACCTCACAGAGTTAACAGAACATAAAAGGTGCATAATTATTTTTTCTTTAATTAGTGGGGAAAATGACAGTACACAAGAGTTTTCTAGAATATGCTTGTGATATAGTAATATAAAACATGTTAAAAAAACAATTAATAAGCCCGGTTCAGTGTCACAGTTTGTTGGAGCATCATCCCAATCCCCAGTCTGGGCACATACCTAGGTTGCAAATTCAATCCCTGGTCAGCATGCATATGGGAAGCAACCAATTGATATTTCTCTCTCTCTCTCACTCTCTCTCTCTCTCTCTCTCCCTTTCTGTCTTCCTCCACCCCTCCCTAAAATCAACAAGCATGTCCTTGGGTGAGGATGAAAAAAATAGTAAAAAGTATACATTCATTTAAAAATACAGTGAAGGATGACCCCTACAAAACTTAAGGTAATTTTCATTACTTTATTTATGGTTAACCATATTTTCTCATTTTTTAAACAATGAACACATGTTGCTTATAAATTTTTTTAAAAAAGTAAAGAGGACTGAGGCTGTAGAAGAATGTTAATAGTCCAAAAATGCTCAGGATACATTGTTTTAAAGAAAAGCCTGTTGTAAAGAATAGTATGTGTGCAAAAGTTTGGGGGCAGAGATGTAGAATACAACCTTTACAGTAGGAATTTGTAGGTGCTTTTAACTTTCTTCTGTATGCCACAATTTCTACATTTTTATATTAGTTCTAAAAGTCCTAAAAAAAGAAAAAAATTAAATTGCCCTAAAAACATGCAAAAGGTGAACAAACATTGCTGTTTGTGAACAAATATCATGAACATATATAAAATAAGTTAGTATAACAAACACATGGGTCGCCCAACCTGTAGCCACAGTGGTAAATAAACAGCATATTCCATAGCTTGTAATGTCTCCAAACCAGTGTGTGCCTAGCCTCAGTGCCTCTGCTCCCACTGTTTCTTTGCCAGGGGATCCTTACCCCTCGGTCCCACCCTGATGCTGTCTCATCCCACATCCAGCAAGGCAGCATCTACAAATCATCCAGGGTCAGACCAGTTTCTCCTCACCTGGGAAGACTTTCTGTGCATTTGGTGGTGGCCTTTGCCGCACTCCCTCAGCACCATGTGCACAGGGCCATGGGAAAAGCAACAGCATTTTGCTATACCAATTTGTTCACATATCCACCTTCCCTTTTTAAACTGCAGGAATGGGTCTCATGCACCCCTTTACCTTAAAACCTAGCAAAGTGACTGACGCACAATATGTGTTCAATAAATGTTGATTAAGTAAATCACTTAGAATCCTATTTCATAGCTACTTTAGGGTAGGTGGTCTCAATGCCTGACATTCCTCAAGACTGGTTATTGGAAAATTTTAGACAGGACTTACAGTTGTGTATCTGTATTGCTAGATATCGTAGGGTTCACCAAAGTAGAGACAGCAAACTCAATTACTAATATTGGAGATAAACAAAAAACCGTGATTTACAAATTGAAAAGCAAGACAGTGGCAACTAAAAGCCATGATTATATCAAGACAATATGAAAAGAAGTGATTATCGTTAAAACAAACAAACAAAAGACAGTATGTCCATGTATAAGGCTTGCAACCTTGGACTGAAAGGATTCCCGCTCTCCCTGGGCAGGCGCGTGCCCAGGAGGACCCCTGACATGGCAAAGAGTCATCTGCAGCTAGGCAGCCATTCTCGACGGCAACCACACGTCAGCGTCATGAGCAACATTTTAAAAATTATGTCTCCAAGTTGATCAAGACAGAAACTTTGGCAACTCAAGTTAGAATTGAGAGTGATTTGCCCTTGAAAACAGAGAAACAGTTGTATTTTAAAACAACTTTATGAAACTGGAGAGTATTATGCTAAGTGAAATAAGCCAGGTGGTAAAAGACAAATACCATACAATCTCACCTTTAAGTGGAACCTAATCAACAAAACAAACGAGTGAGCAAAATATAACCAGAGACATTGAAATTAAGAACAATCTGGCAGTAACCAGAGGGGAGGTAGGAGGGGATAATGGGGGGAAGGGAAGAAGGGTTTTCAGGAACAACTATAAAGGACACAGTGACAAAACCAAGGGGGAGGATAGAATCAAGGGAGGGAGGTGAGGATGGCTGTGGGGGGAGTGTGTGTGGGGGGGAATGCAGACAACTGTCATTGAACAACAATAAAATTAAAAAAAATAAAAATCTAAAACAACTTGACTCCTTTAAGTCCATTTAAGGAGACTCTCTGCCAAAGTGCTATCCATAGGGTGACCCTACTCTGTCATCCAAACTAAGATTCTCCAGAACAGACCAGGATACATATGCTCACCATAAAGATGAACCATATTCTAAGGTTCATGCTTCAAATCAATATTATCAAAAATGGACCAAGGACCATCAGCTGTTGCCTCTTTCTGATGATACAAACCAATGAGCAGTTCTATGCTCCCTGACAGAATCCTTCCTGAAACTGTACCAAATGAATTTCCTATGCTACTGAAGAAAAAAAAAAAATTAGGGATGGGAGTTTGGAGATGGGGAAAACTGGCAGCTATATAAAAAATATTATTACATAGATACTGGAGGTAAAATATTCCCATATATTTTCTTCTTGTCTCCAAGGAAGTAGTTACTCAAACACCTGTTATCAGAGGCCAACAGTAAGGAAAGGCCAAGTGTTTTGTCAGTCCTGTTTGCAGTCCATATTTGTGATGTGTGTTTCCTTTTAAAACTGCTCAGTATTATCACTCTTCCTAGCCTCCTAATTCCTCTAGGTCTTTCCCACATGAAAACCTGAGCACATTTCCACAACTTTGCACATTTATGAAGACAAACAATAAAAAGTATTAGAGACAGGGAAATCACAGAAGCAATGCAGACTGGGGGTATTGGAGAGAGCACTGAGTCCCGTAACCCAGACAGATCCAGATACAGTGTCCCATTCTAACACCCTGTTGGAAGCGGTGGTGTAGAAATCAAAGAAGATGAAAGAAGAGAAAGACTCTTGCAGATGTACTTGATTCATAGTTAACTTGCTCCATTGTGGGAACGCATGTGAGGTATCTGAGGTAGCACTCATAGGCGCCAGTGAGCTTGGGATCATGCAGCCATCACCAGTATAAATGAAAGCCAAGTATTAAGTTCACTTCATGATACTCAAGGGAAGAATCCATCAAGAAGACATAAACATAGTAAATATATATGCACCCAATATAGGAGAACCCAAATACATAAAGAAAATCTTAGAGGACTTCAAGAAAGATATTGACAGCAACACAATTATAGAGGGGGATTTTAACAACCCATTGTCAAAAATGGACAAATCTTCCAAACAAAATATCAACAAAGATATTGTGGCATTGAACAATGCCCTAGATGAACTGGACTTAACTGATATATATAGAGCCCTCCATCCCAAAGAAGCTAAGTACACATTCTTCTCAAATGCGCATGGAACATTTTCAAAGATAGACTACATGATAGGACAAAAAACAAGCCTCAACAAATTCAAGAAAATTAAAATCATACTGAGCATATTCTCGGATCACAAGAGTCTGAACCTAGAAACCAACCCCAATGAAAAAAAACCAAAACTCTCAAGATCATGGAGATTAAAT
>JAPYXV010001949.1:0-13598 GCA_028533065.1 Trachops cirrhosus | reverse complement strand
AAGAATAGTATGGGAAATGTAGAAGCAAAGAACTATATGACACATGGACTGAAGTAAACAGGGGGAATGTGGGTGGGAGAGGGTGTTCAGGGTGGAGGGGAATGAAGGGGGGATAATAGGACAACTGTAATAGCATAATCAATAAAATATATTTTTAAAAAAAGAAAATTATTCAAATTTTATCCTGAGTGAATATTTCCCATCAGTTTCAGCCAGTGGATAATGATGCTGGGGCACTCACCTGGGCTGTCCTAATCATGGCAGCCCCACAGATATTTCCCCAGCCATAGCCAATATTGTGGCCGAACCAGTGATTGTGGCTCTTATGATTGCAAGATTCCTCTCAACAGGGAACTTTGAAAAATCAAGATTAATTACAAGCCCTAGAGGGTACGTGGCATGACTGGAGCCACATAGCAAGGTCACAGGTAGAGAGAGAGGAAGAGAAAGAACAGACCTGAGACTCTGCCTTTACTGAAGTCAAGAGTGGGATGCTTAAGCTTCTATGGATGTATTCTTTACTGGCAAACTTAAAATGTAAGAGCAGGAATTAGGGAGCCTGAAGGGAAAAGTGGGTGGCTCCGGTGGACAGTTATCTGCGTTACTCAGGGCTTTCTGAAAGGAGAACTCATGGGTAGGGTGGCCTGGTTCCTTAACTAGTTGGTTAGCTAGTAGCTCTATCTTACAGCAGGCAGTATGTTTATTTGATGTCTTTGAAATTGTCACCTCAGCAATTAAAAGTTTAATATCAGGTGCTGACATTACAATCAAAAATGTTGTTGTCAGTCACTTACACTACAGTGCAAACTGTCCCCAAGTCCATGTTTCCAATGTTGCTTCTCAACTAACTGAATCTGCAGTTTCAGACCCATATCTTGGGAAACTTCTTAGAAATACAGTGTCTTAGCCTTACCCGAGACCCTTGAAGCAATATCTCTGAAGGTTGACTAGTTATCTATATTTCTCAAATCTCCACGTGTAACTGAATGCAGGTCCACTGCATGCCTCTTTGAAATCCAATACTCAAGAGTATTGGATGTAAAGGAAAGTGGTTTATTTTCAGGTGTCAGCTACCTGGAAGATGGAGGATTTATGTATCAAAGCCCAACTCCCTGGGAAGATGGGGGGCTCTTTTCTCAAAGCTCATCTCAACATCTCAGTACATGCAGAGGTTTTTATAAGGAGGGGGAGGGAAACAGAAGAAAGAGGTCAAGGGAGAGAATTGAAAAGTTCTCTACCTGTAGACAAGCACAGTTTATTCTGATAAGCAAGTGATGGTCTGGTGTGCTTTATCCTGGTTTAGTAATCCTGGCTTCACGTCATCCTGGCTTCATGTCATCCTGGATTCACAGTTGAAGATCAGGAAATCTCCTGGAGCTGGGATGCCTGAAGGTCTGAGTCTGTATCTTTTGAAACTAGTTCCTAGGATTCTTATACAAACATACTGTTTATCTACAAGCTACATATTAGTTAGAGTCAGCATTTATAGAAACAATGTCAAAAGAATGGTGGGGTGGGTTATAGTTCCCCACTGTTACACATGGGTGATTCTGATGTATAGGTGGGTAAATGGGTAAATATATGAATCTCCACCAGATTCAATGAACTACAATTGATTCTTGTATGTTTTTTAAAACACTGGGCTTTTTATCCCTACAGTGCCAGTTTTGTTGTTATTGTTGCTATTTTCTTTATTCAGTGTTAAACTTCTCCATGGTATTTTGAGATATATTGACACTTGTCTTTGCAACTTTTGCAGAACCTTCCACATGGGAAAAAGGGGGTATACCTATTTTTTATATATATAGGGATATAACACTGTTTGGTATAATTCCAAAATTTCTTGTCAGCTTAAAGTAAAAGATATGGGTGATGCCTATTTTTCTTGTCTACTCATCACTGACTCTGATGATTTTAATATAACATATCCTGTCTTCCCTATGTGAACATGTACCAGACTTGGGCTGATGAGACTAGCCATAGGGTTTGGGTTAAGAGGCAGATAAAATTTAAGCCAGGATAAAGAGTTTCTCTGGAATCTTTTTAACTGGATCTGATGGAGAGGGTGAGTAGATTTTCTCTCTTCCTGGGCCTGGATAAGATAGAAAAATGAGTTTAGAATTGCCTGTGGTCCATTGCCTGTGCTGTGGAGATCTATCATTTACAAGAATAGGAGGAAAGCTGACTCAAAGAAAACCAACAGAAAGAGCAGGAGAAACTGAGATGATTAGAGTCAGTACCTGGTAAAATTGTCCTTAAGGCCAGTTCCGTGGCTACTATTCTATGTTTTTGTTATATTCTCTTTTTCTTCACAAGCTTATTTTAATTAGTTTCTGATACTTATAGCTATGACTTTTGACTTACATCACATGAAAGGAAAACTGGGACCAGGTGGCCTTCAGCTTAACTGAGTTTTTTTCCAAAGAGAACATTGAAGGTATTCTGGTCTTACACTAAGATGAAAGTACAGAAGTAGTTCCCAAGCCACACAAGTACATTCGATGTTTGACAGTAAATCCTTTATTGTACCAGTTTTAAGTAGAAAATTTACATCAATATCCATCCCCTTTTTTTGGTGCCTATCTGAATTCTGATGCTGTCTAATCATGCATCAGAAATGCATGATTATATTTAGGAGATACTCATAATGATATTAACTGTTATAAGCTCTTGTGGAGAGCATTATTGAATTATGGCCTATAAAATTAGTTAATATTTCTATCTTGGTATCAGACTGGTGAACTAAATATAGATATAATGATGAACATCACCTCTGCATTCTTTCCTTTTGAGGGCCACAATAATCTGTTCCTTTCTACATGAGATGTGGTGGTGTTTTTGATTCACTATCTTGCTGAAGGTGGAAGCAATTTCAGGGGTTTCAAATAAAAAAAAGAAGGAAGGAAGGAAGGAAGGAAGGAAGGAAGGAAGGAAGGAAAGGAAGGAAGGAAGGACACAGAAGACAGTTGGCAGAAGACAATGGTCCACTGAAAACATAATAAAGTAGTGACCACAACCTCTATCCCAGCTGCTATGTCACAGATAATGTGAGGACAGATCAATGTGATAGGAGGCTATTGACCTGACAAATGAGTGCTTTTCAGTCCCCATCCAGAAGAAGAATCCCATTTCTAGTTTTGCCTCAGGGCTATGTTAATTTTTCTGCTCTCTATCGCAATGTATCATCTGAATGTTTCATAGACCATCCCATTGGTTTACTGTATTGATGTCATCATGTTTATTACCATCTACTAGAGTGCACTGTTAAGGTACACGTGGACTAGTGAATTGGAAAGAAAAACCCTGTAAAGTTTGAGGCAACTATCACATTAATGAAGTCCAATGACCTGGGAAATGTCTGGACATTTCTTCCATAGGAAAGGCCAAGTTATTCAAGTTTTCATCTGCTCCCACTAAAAAAAAAAGCATAGTGCTTAGAAGTCTTCTTTGGGTTTTGAAGCTAGCAATTTTGCTTCAATTCCTGTATCAAGTGACTATAATGGTTGCCATTGCCACTTTTTAAAGGGGAATTAATAAGAGGTTCTGCAGCAGGTCAATACTGGGATACAGATAGGCCTGTTTCTTGGACCATGTAACCTGACAGATCCCAGAGTTACCTGTGGTACACAAAAATGACAAGTCCCACATGGAGAGTGACAGTGCAGTCTCCTGGTGTTCTGCAACAAAACCATGTTTCTGCTGAAGAAAATTAGACACCAGTGGGAAAGTAGTTCTTGACATGCTGTTAGGCATGTCTGGTAGAAATAGGGTAGGTAACCATGGGTCATCACCAAAAATATCTGTGACTAAAGCCATGCGCAATGAGTTGGGTGAACATACCTATCATCCCCCAAAGTTTCCTCATGTTCTTTTGAAATCCTGTCCCTCTCTTTTTCAAGGGGCACACACTGATCTGCTTTCTGTCACTCTAAGTTAATTTGTATTTCCTAGAATTTTATATAGAATCATATAATATGACTGTTTTTGGTCTGGCTTTGTTAATGCAGCATAATTTTTTGAGATTTATCCATGTTGTTGTATGTATCAATGGTTCATGTTTATTTTATTGCTGAGTTTTCCATTGTATGGAGATACCACCAAGTGTTTATCCATTTACCTCTTAATGGATATGCCAGTTGATTCCATTTTTTACTATTTTGAACAAAGTTATTATGAATAGTGTTTTACAAGTCTTTGTATGGACTATATTTATTTTCCTGAGTAAATATCTAGAATTTAAGTGGCTGGATCATATGGGAGGTATAAACTAAACTATTTAAGAAACTGCCAGTTTTTTTAATGTGTTTATATCACTGTAAAGTCCCACCAGCAGTGTGTGAGAATTTTGTCTTTTCCACATCCTTCACAACACTTGCTATGATCAGTATTCATAAGTAAAGCCATGGTAATAGGTGCTATCTTATTATGGTTTTAATTTGAATTTCTATAATAAATGATATTGTTGAACACTTTTATATGCTTGTTTGCCATCTTCTCTGGCAAAGTTTGTTCAGAATTATTATAATTCTAGATGTGAGGGATTTTTAAAAATTAAATAGAGAAGTTAAAATGTTTTCTCCCTAATTGTGACTTGGATTCCATTTTTAATTTTGATAAAGTTAAATTTATCAACTTTTTTCAATGGATTGTGTTTTGGTGTCATATCTAAGAAATCTTTGTCCTATGCAAAGTCACAATGTTTTTCACCTTTTTTATTTGACAAGTTTTGTAGATTTAGGTTTTGCATTGAAGTCTTAGATTCATTTTGAATTAATTATGATAAACTGTATAAAGTATGATTTGAACTTTATGATTTTTCCTATGAATATACATTTTTATAGCCCCATTTATTAAAAGGACTACCCTTTCTCCACTGAATTGCCTTTGCACCTCAGTCAAAAATCAGTTGTCTATAAAGAAGTGAGTCTGTTTCTAGATTTTCTATTTACTTCGGTTTGTCAAATTCTTTATCAATGCCTTGCTGTCTTGAATGCTGTAGCTTTATATGTACTGACATCAGATAGTTTTAGTACCCCAATTTTGTTCTTTTCTTTAAACACTGTTTTAGCTATTCTAGATACAATGCAATTTTATATGAATTTTGGAATCAGCTTTTCAATTTAAAAAGTGTCTTCTGGGATTTTGACTGGGATACAATAATTCAATGTACAGATCAACTTTGGGAGAAGTTATATCTTAGAAATATTAATTCACCAGTGAACATGATATATTTTATCATTTATTTAGATCTTCTTTAATTTCTATCAGCAATGTTTACTAGAGTGTATAGACATACATATTTTGTCAGAGTTATCCTTGTTTTTTATCAAATTTAATTTCCAATGTTCATTTATAATACATATATAGAAAGACAATTGAATTTTATATATTGATTTTTATCCTACCATGTTGCTAAATACATATATTAATTTGAATATTTTTTCTACATTTCATCAGATTTTCTATACAGAAACTCATGTTGTCTGAAAATAAAGAGTTTTCCTTCTTCAACCACAATCCGGGTGTCTTTTATTTCTTTTCCTTGCCTGGCTGCACTGGCTGGAATCTTCAGCACAATGCTGAATAAAAGTGGTGAGACTAAACATTCTTTGAGGAAAAGTATTCAGTCTTTTATATAGTAAGTATGATAATAGCTCTAGATTTTTCATATTTTCTTTTTATCAGGTTAAGGCAGTTGCCTTTTATTTCTAGTTTGCTAAAGGTTTTTTTTTTTTTTTAAATCAGGAATGAATCTTAGATTTTGCCAAATGCTTTTTCTGCCTATATCAAGCAGATAATATGGCTTTTTAGTTTGTTAATATGGGCAATTACATTGCTTAATTTTCAAATATTAGACCAACTTTTCATTCCTAGGATAAACTCCATTGGTTTGATTATCAGTTTATATAGATTAGATATGATTTACTGAAATTTTGCTTATAATTTTCATACCTATTTTTCAAAGGGATATTGGTCTGTGTTTCACATTTTCTATTACGTATTCATCTTGTATTGGTGTCTGGTAGTGCTGGTTTATATAATGCGAAAGGAAGTATTCCTTCTTTGATTTCATTTTCTTTACCAACTTTAATGCTTTTTTATTGAGACTTAATGATTACCACAATAAACCTAATTAAAATTCATCACCATACATAGCTAAAAACTTTCTTTTTCTTTTTTAAGTATATTTTATTGATCATGCTATTATAGTTTTCCCAATCTTCCCCCCCTTATCCCCCCTCTTCCCTGTACCCCAACCCTCCAGCATTCCCACCCTTTAGTTCATGTCCATGGGTTTTACATATAAATTCTTTGACTTCTCTGTTTCCTATACCTTCCTTAACCTCTCCCCATATATTTTATGCCTACCAATTCTGTTTCTTATTCCCTGTACCTTTCTCCCATTCTTCCCCTCCCCCTTCCCACTGAAAAACCTTTGTGTGATGTACATTTCTCTGATTCTATTCCTGTTCTAGTTGTTTGCTTAGTTTTTGTTTTCCTTTTTTTTTTTTTAGATTTGGTTGTTGATAGTTGTGAGCTTTTTTAGGTTCAGTTGTTGATAGTTGTGAGTTGTCATTTTACTGTTCATGGTTTTTGATCTTATTCTATTCCCTACATAAGTCCCTTTAACATTTCATATAATAAGAGCTTGGTGATGATGAACTCCTTTAACTTGATCTTATCTGGGAAGCACTTTCTCTGCCCTTCCATTGTAGAGGATAGCTTTGCTGGATACAGTAATCTTGGTTGTAGGTCCTTGCCTTTCATGACTTCAAATACTTCATTCCAGCCATTTCTTGCCTGCAAGGTTTCTTTTGAGAAATCAGCTGATAGCCTTATGGGAACTCCTTTGTAGGTAACTCTTTCCTTTCTTCTTGCTGCTTTTAAGACTCTCTCTTTATCTTTAATCTTGGATAACTTAATGATGATGTGCCTTGGTGTGTTCCTCTTTGGGTTCAATTTCTTTGGAACTCTCTGGGCTTCCTGGACTTCCTGAAAGTCTATTTCCTTTGCCAGATCGGGGAAATTTTCCCTTATTATTTGTTCAAATAAGTTTCCAAATTCTTGCTCTTGTTCTTCTTCTGGAACCCCTATGATTCTGATGTTAGAGCATTTAAAGTTGTCCCAGAGTTTCCTAAGCCTCTCCTCATTTTTTTTGAATTCTTGTTTCTTCATTCTGTTCAGGTTGGATGTTTATTTCTTCCTTTTGTTCCAGATCATTGATTTGAGTCCCAGTTTCCTTCCCTTCATTGTTGGTTCCCTGTATATTTTGCTTTATTTAACGTTGAGTAGACTTCATTTCTTCCTTCATTTTGTGATCGAGCTCAATCACTTTTGTGAACATCCTGATAACCAGTGTTTTGAACTCTGCATCACATAGGTTGGCTATCTCCTCATTGCTTAGCTCTTTTTCTGGAGTTTTGATCTGTTCTTTCATTTGGGCTGTATTTATTTGTCTTGGTGCACCTGTTATGTTGTAAGGGGGCAGGGCCTTAGGCATTCACCAGGGCCAGGCAACTCTCTTTGCTGTGTTGTGGTGCTATCTGTGGTGGAGGGGTCAGAGAGGGATCAATACAGCTCACTTCCTCCACTCTAACCCCACTTTCCAACGAACTCTTTCATGTGAGTCTGAGAGTTTCTCCCACCATGGCCACCCCGCAGTAGTTAACAGCTAGCTTTGAGTCTTTTTTCCCATTCAGCCAGCCCTGCCTTTCCCACACAGTCTGTAGCCTTGCAGTGAGTCCTCTCTGTTCACCTGCTTGACTCCATCCCTCTGGCCCTTCTACCCGTCTGGATGAATCTTTCTTGAACTCTTTGGTTGTCAGAGTTCCATGCAGTTTGATTTTCTGGCACTTCTTTTAGTTTGTTGTTTTTAGGTTGGTTGTCGTCCTTCTTTTGGTTGTGTGAGGAAGTGAAGTGTTTCTACCTACACCTCTATCTTGGCCGGAACTCCCAAAATTTATTCTTCTGATGAGAACTGTTAAAAACTATTCCCTTAGCAACTTTCAAAATATATGATACAATATTATTAACTAAGTCACCATACTATACATTCCATCCCAGGACTTATTTATTCTATAACCAGAAGTTTGTACATTTTGGCCATCTTCACTCATTTAGCCCACCCCTAACCCTCAACTACCAATGTGTTCTCTGTATCTAAGTGTTCATTTTTGCTTGTTTGGGGGCCATATTTTTTATTTGGGTTTTAGATTATACAAGTCCATACATATACATACAAATACATATACATACAATATATGTCTTTCTCTGACATACTTCATTTAGCATAATGCCTTCAAAGTTTACCCATATTGTCACAACTGGCAAGATTTGCATCTGTTTTATGGCTGAACAATATCCCACTTTCTTTATTTATTCACCCATCAATGGACATTTATGTTGTGCCCATGTCTTGGCTATTGTAAATAATGCTGCAATGAATGTATATCTTTTTGAGTTAGTAATTTCATTTCCTTCAGATGAAAACCTAGAAGTGGAATTATGGATCATATGGTAATTCTATTTCACCCTTTTCAATCTCCTGAAGTTTTTCTGTAGAATTGGATTATGGATTTTTAAACAGTTGATGGAATTCATTGGTGAGTCCATCTGTTTCTAGATTTTCCTATGAGCATGTTTTCAGTCCAATTTCTTCAGACTATCTACTTCTTCCTGAGTAGGCTTTGGGAAGATCGTGTCTTGCATATATGCAGCATTGGAGAGTAGAAAGGAAATAGACTTTGGATGTGGAAAAGGATAGTGGTTTTGAATCTTAGCTCCACTCATAGCTATATAATTCTAAGAATTATTTTATTTCCTTTTGGTCCTATTTCCTATTCTCTATAAAATGCATATAATAACAATAGATGTTATAAAAAGCTATTGATAAGTGTATGCAGTGCTAATGTATGAGGAACCTACTATGGGCCCAGGCTACTTACTGTACTCAGTGGTTATGCATGTAATATAAATTTTCTCATTGAACCTTCTAGGGGTAGGTCTTCTTAACTCTGAAGTCCAGGTTTTGAATGCTTTCCCAGATGCAGGGCTCTATCTTCATGCATAATGTCAGTATTAGAGAGCCTATCTAAGGCTACACATGGACCTAGGGCACTACTATACCTTCATTAAAACTGGCAATTCTTAAAGGACTGGCAATCCTTAGCAAATACAAAACACTCTATTAGTTAGAGTTCTTAATTTCAAGCCACAGAACCCAAGATCAGTTAAAGCTGGAAAGGATTTTGTTGAAGGGTGTTAGCACATTCCAGCCTCTCTGGAATGGCCAGACAGGTGGGCTTAGAAACATCACAGCCAGGGACACAGCCATCAAAGAGCCTATGGCTCATACCACCACTTTCATTAGAAATGGTCTTGCAGGCTTCTTTATTGCTGTCTTCTTCATTGAAGTTTCTCATTGGTGTGCCTGATTGGGAAGCCTGTACCACATGAGGCCTAGATCTCAAGGGAGGTGGAAGGTGAATTTCTGGCTCTACCTTGGACATGTGGGATTTATAGGGTAAGAAATTCTTCAAACATTAGATGGACATTCAAAAATACTGAGCATGGCCTTTACTGGGAGGCTCAGTTAGCTAGAGTATCCTCCCCTTACACCAAGGTTGGGGGTTCAATTCCTGGTCAGGGCACCTACAAGAGTTAACCAGTAAATGCATAAATAAATCGAACAACAAATCAAGGTGTCCTTTCTCTCTCTCTCTCAAATCAATAAATAACATTAAAAAATATTGGACAGCATCAAAATATGACAAATGGATGACATAAACATCACCATGGTACATTAGAAGCACGATGGAGCACAGACAGTTTCTTTTTCAACATTGTATCAGGAAAGCAACAACAACAAAAAGACAGCCAGTGCAATGGGTTTCATCAAACACAATGTGATTTTGCCACTTCTAAGAATTGCTTGGAGCATTAAAGCTAATTTTCGTATATTGGAGTTATGTGTGGTAGCACAAAGAAAGCTATTTATTTCTTCCTAGGCTGAAAAGAGTTATGGGCAACTGACACTGTTTGGGGAGCGACATAACAATTGTACCTTCATTGTCCAGACAACCAGGACCCTAGTAAGACTAGGAATTTCAGAAATAACTATGCGATTACATATATACATACATATATACATATATATAAAATATATACACACATTGTAAGATGACATAATTTAAACAAAAATAAAAATGAAATTATTTTTATGTATTGTAACTTATCTTCTTTTTCACCTATTCTTTTTATTTCTTTTCCTATGTTGCCACACTTTAGGCAATTTGTTAGTACACTAATAATAGTTCTAAAATGTTCTAGAAAAAAATTATTTTATATTATATTGTAGTAACAGTCCAAGAGTCAAGGGCAATGCCTTTGACTCTTTCCTTTCCCTTTCATTAGCTCTTTGTCCTTATTTTCCTCAAGTCAAAGAGAACAAAGAAAGACTAAGTTAGGTATGTTAAAGATTATATTTTTATTCCAATTATTTTCCTGTAGCAAGTTTATGCCCTCTACTCAGTTCTAGGATATGCACAGTTGATATTTAAGCTACAATCCATAGAAGTTTTAATTATCACTTGTATTCTACAAGCTTCCAGCTCTTAATAAATGAGTGCATAATTTTTAAGGAAAGCAAAGATTTTTTCTAAAAAATTACTTCATAGCCCTGTAAAGTAGTCATGGACAGTTGTTTTATTTTTATGAAAATAGAGGTATATTATATATAACTGCAATGGGTGTAGCCAGAACCCCCCAAAGAGGGGTTTCTAATGGGGTCCATAACTTGGGGTGTCCAGGAAATATAAAAAATATAGGATATCCCCACCCTCACACCTCTGGACTGGGGGATGGGACACATGGAACAGGGCCATTGAGAGTTATTTTGCATATCAAGAGTTGGCCAGCTTCACACCTGATATGCAAAAATGGTTATTTTACATATCTATAACAGCTGGCTAGTTTCATGGATATGTTAAGGAGCTGTAGCCATGCTTTGAGACGGGGAGGTGGGAATGACTTCAATTCATGATGTAACTGGGAGGCAGCTCTCCCTGGTTACAACACCTGCCTGAGAGCTTGGAGATGGTTTGCTCCACACCACGGGGCCACACCTGCCTGGACTAACTATGGCAGCCAAGAAAGGCTGGAAAAATACAGGGATGCTAGCAGGTGTAGCTGATTGTTGGAGGAGTCAGAAATGGGTTTTCAGAGGAAGATTCGCACTGGGATTTAAACCCAGATGCGGCAGCCATGCAGGTTCAAGCCATGTAGTTTTGGGGCTCCCTTTACAACTCGGCTTAGGGAGCAAGAGAGCAAGATGTAGTAGACATGCAGAGCTCCCTCTTCAGTGGTTCAGAAGTGTTGGGAACTTCTCTTCCTGGTTCCAGAAGCTGTAATTCCCCATGGCTAAGGCTGAATTAAAAGACCTTGGGACCATAAGCCACTAAAGAGACAAAACTTATCTTCCTGGCAGGAGCACAGCCTCTGCCTCCTTTGCTTCACCCTGCTGGGACCCTGGAGGATGGCTAGATAGTCAATGATGGGTAGGATTCCTTAAGGGAGGAACAGCCTAAGACAGGCACAGTCTCAAAGGGACCATCAGGGAAGGACTTAGGGGACTATAGAAAAGGGGTGATGGACCTTCACCCTTTGGCTTTGTCATAGCCTGAGTCCTCATTCTATCTGTAAGAAGTTTCCTAATCTCTTGGCTGCCTTACTTCCACTGTCTGACTTAAGCCTAAAATAATGCGGGAGGTGGGAAGTGGGTGTGGCCCTGTACTGGAACAGGCAGTTCCCCCAGGGGCCATCAGGCCTAAGAAAGAATGCATAAAATCCTGTGAAACTTGCTTTGCTTAAAATAACCTCAATTTAAATGTTAAGGGTCCAAGCATGAAATGAGTTTGTTTCCCAAAGTTTTATGGCCCTTTGGTGTCACTCCATCTGTCTGACCCTGACTCAGAATAATCTCTTATAGTTCTTTGAATGTTATCTATTCCTTGATCATTACTGCCTGACAATGATTGATGAGCTTTACATATACGCCCTGTATTCTTGTGCAAACTAAAAGCCCATTGAGAGAGATGCTCCAGGCCTTTCTCCACTGAGAGATTGGTCAGCCTTTCCTGCTCGAGAAGATCATGTCTTCATAGACTTATTCTCATCCACAGAAGCTGGGGTTGCTCTGTGAGCAAAGTCCCCCTTTACAGAAGAACTCAGGAGAGACACTGCAGGACTAAGGATGGGGATGATGGGAGACCTTGCAAGGAAGGAAAGGAGCAAGAGGACTCGCTGGTGGGCCATAAGAAGGTGCTAGACTGCCAGCGAAGATGGAGGCATGGGTAGACACACTGTGCCTCCTTGCACAACCAAAATAAGGACAACAACAATTTAGAAACAAAATAACAATCAAAACTGACAGAAAATTGAACTGTATGAAAGTCTAACAACCAAGGAGTTAAAATAGACACATTCATCCAGACAGGTAGGAGGGGCGGAGTTGGGCAGCAGGGCAGAGAGGGGTCACAGCAAAAAAAAGCTGTGGCACCTGGTGTGCAAGGCAGCAGCTGACAAACCCTGGGCACACAAGATAGCAGCAGGTGATCCCTGGGTACGGGGCGGCAATGGGCAGACCTAGCAAGGTGGCAATTGTGAAATGGGGCATGGCTGCAAGGTGGCTGGCTAACCGGACTGTCCCACATTTGTGCACAGATAAACCAGGTGAAACTGAGGAGCCAGACAGACTGCACAACCACTTCTGTGAGCATCCTGATCACCAGTGATTTGAACTGTGCATCTAATAGGCTGGCTATCTCTTCGTCGCTTAGTTATATTTTTTCTGGAGCTTTGATCTGTTCTTCCATTTGGGCCTTTTTCTTTTGTCTTGTCCCACCCATTACATATGAGGGGTGGAGCCTTAGGTGTTCACCAGGGCGGGTCAACCCACCTGGCTGTGCTGTGACACTGTATGTGGGGACAGGGTCCTAGAGGGAACAGTGGCACTTGCTCCCCTCTCTGTTGGATTTCAGTCCCTTCCACCGCTTCCCCCAAGCAAACTGGGACCTTCTGGTGCTGATTCCTGTGTGGGTGGGCTTGTGTACATTGTGTAAATTGGGGTTGAATTTGGTTGCAAATTAGATGAGAAAATGAAGGCTACGCTAAATGAAATGAAGGAAAATGCACAGGGAACCAAGAGTGATGGAAAGGAAACTGGGACTCAGATCAATGGAGTGGACTAGAAGGAAGAAAGAAACAACCAAATAGAAAAGAATGAAGAAACAAGAATTCAAAAAAAATGAGGAGAGGCTTAGGATCCTCCAGGATATGTTTAAA
The DNA here is from genome assembly GCA_028533065.1 of Trachops cirrhosus. Classification (NCBI taxonomy): domain Eukaryota; kingdom Metazoa; phylum Chordata; class Mammalia; order Chiroptera; family Phyllostomidae; genus Trachops; species Trachops cirrhosus. The sequence continues at coordinate 257 of JAPYXV010001949.1, read as the reverse complement.
CATTCCAACATCCAAATTATAGGGGTACCAGAAGGAGAAGAGGAAGAGCAACAAGTGGAAAAGATATTTGAACAAGGAATAAAGGAGAACTTCCCCAATCTGGCAAAGGAAATAGACTTCCAGGAAGTCCAGGAAGCTCAGAGAGTCCCAAAGAAGTTGGGCCCAAGGAAGCATACACCAAGGCACATCATAATTACGTTAGCCAAGGTAAAAATGAAGGAGAGAATCCTAGAAGCAGCAAGAGATAAGGAGACAGT
>JAPYXV010001948.1:0-13601 GCA_028533065.1 Trachops cirrhosus | reverse complement strand
GGGTGCACGTGTTCCTGTGAAGTCACTCACAGAGGCTGTGCCATCAGCGCCAGTGGACAGTGCTGCGTAGGTCAACCAGCAAAGGTTAAGTGGCTCCAAGCTGCCGTAACAGTACGTAACAAAATTCATGGATTGTCAATTGGAGAGATTTTTGACTCAGTGTCCTTGAATGTTACTAACATTTACGTGATGTTCATTTGCTGAACTGAAATAATTATTACACTATACATTTAAAATTAATTCCCTGTCTTTGTTTCAGCCATTTTATAGCCTTCATTTTATAGGGTGAATTTTATAGGCCTTTTGATTATTACCCTTGTTTCAATATGTATCTAACAGAGAATAAATGGAATGTATATTTTTTAGGAGATACTTCGGTATCACCTGTAAATATATTAGTAAACACATAGCTTGTATAGGTACTAAAATCAGTAAACACAGTCTTAGGTGATTGATAAAAATCAATAAATAAAATAAATAAATAAAGTAGCAAATTGAATTTGAGTGTATATTAAAAATAAATGATGACAAACCGGATGCTACACCACCTAAAAATGACAGTAAATGCAAGAAAAAAAAGTGTTGCACTAAATCCAATTCTCATTGATGAATTAGAAAATAAAATTCAACCAACCCTTAGCAAAGAAACCCTGGATGGGAGCTTCTTTAGCTTGATGCAAGTTGACACATCATGGGCCCTGAGAAAATTTGGGAATCATTCATGGTAAAGACAGAAACAAGAAAAGTGTTACCACCTGCACATTGTGCTGGAAATCCTGGCCAGTACAAGCAGACAGGAAAAAGAAATATCAGGAATCTGAATTAGGAGAGGAAGACACAAACAGATGACATGAGGTGTGTCTTCCACAGAAACCCAAAGACTGTCCTAAATGTGAGAACTAGTAAGGGCTTCCTAACAGGTGGCTGTATAAAAAACTAATATATAAAGATGATGTTCCCAATTATTAGTGACAACCAATTAAGAATTATATTGAAAAAACTATTTTGGACAAAGCATTGGAATAACTGTAAATTATCTAAGAATAATGTGGAGAAGGTTCAAGGTGACAGAGTAGATGCACATTGCACTCACCTCCTACCCAGATCACATCAAAATTGCAGCTAAATTATACAAAAATCAACCTGGATAACCATCTGAAATGTAGCTAAACAGAAGTCTAGTAACTAAGACAACAAAGAAGAAGTTCCATTGAGATTGACAGATGACAGAAACAGACTGGCCCCACACCCATGTACTACTGTGGGATCCCAGCTGCAAAGGCTTCTCTTGAGGAGCAGTTCTCTCAGCCCCAAGCTGGGCTCCCTAGCCTGGAGCACCAGTGCTGGGGAGAGGAGCCCCCATAACACCTGGGTGTGAAAATCAGTGTCTGTCTGCTCAAATAGTAGTCTGCTAGAAACCCAGGTGACCTTAGGGGGCCAGTGTGCAAATTCTCACAGACACTCACCCTGGGGTTTGACACAAACCCCAGACAGACAGAGGCTCAGGGGGTACCAGAGTGCTACTAGGAGAGACTGAATTGTCTGGCTTTTGGGTGAGGGCTGGAGGGACAGCAACCAATATCCTTGTGTTGAGTCCTCCTACTGCATGGCCCAAGGGCACCATCTTTGCTGAATTAAGCACGGTCCCTACAAGGTATCAGCCTGGTAAGCTACACTGGCTCCACCCTGACTCTCTGGGGCCCTATCCTAACCAACTTGCCCATTGCCAGAGGCTCTGCAGTAGAAACCCACTTGGGCCTGCATTGTAGTCTTTCTTAAAAATCTCGTGAGTAATTCTGGTGAAGCTCTGGGAAGTGCCAGAGACATATAGGGAGAAACTCAGTTGTCTGTCTTCAAGGCAAGGGCCGTTTTCCTGTGTGGTCAACAGGCTCCACCTATTCTCTGTTAAGCACTTCTTCCACACTGCCAAAACTTAATCTGTTTTAGCCTGGTGAACTTTACTAGCTCTATGCTGACAACTCCTTGAGACACTGCCCCACCACAAAGCTCCGCAGGCCTCAGGCAGGTGGTGGTTGGCTTCAGTATACACTGAGACTTTTGCAAAGTGGCTTCTAAACTAGCAAAAGTGCTGAGTTTGAAACTGTATTAATCTGTTGAACACCATTCATCTCTTCCTGGTGACTCCCTGGGAACCTGCCTCAAGCAACTTGTGTACCACCTGAGGGTGAGGCTCTTTCAGTGGCTGAGCCTAACAGGCAGTCGGCAGTCTACACTTTTTGCTGACCTGCCTTAGGCATGGTACTGGTAACAGTCTGCCTCAGTTCTCAGCTTGGCCCCTTTAGTGAGCACCCAGGCCTAGAACAGGCAGCTGCCTACTGTGGATTGCTTTGTAGCTCCTACAGGTAGCCAGAGTTGGTCACAGGCAGCATATGACATTGACTTGCAATGGAGTCCCTCCCAAGAGACCCCAAAACAAACACAACTAGAGACTGGCTTCAGACCACAGTAGAACACCACCTGATCAACTACACAAGCAGTGTACCCAAATGTAGATCTTGGCAGGCACCAGACCCTGCTGGGGCAAATCCCACTTCGTGGGGTCAGCCCCTACACTGCAGCTCATATACTCTGGTGGTGGCCAATCCTCACAGCCAGCCAGGTTGAGGGTCCACCCCACCCACAGATGTACCAATAGCAATCAAGTCTCAACTGCAACAGGATGGCACATATAACCCACACAAGGGACACCCCTAGAACACCTGGTTCAGGTGTCAGAAAGACTGTGCCACTGGAACCCACAGAACACCTAATACATGAGACCACTCTACCAAGACTTGGAGACATAAAAGATCTACCTAATACATAGAAACAAACACCAAGAGGCAGACAAATGGGGAGACAAAGAAACATGCTCCAAATGAAAGAACAGGAAAAATACCTAGAAAAAGAACTAGATGAAATGGAGGCAAGTAATTTTCCAGATACAGAGTTCAAAAAAGTGGTTATAAGCGTGCTCAAGGAACTTAGTGAGAACTTCAACAGCATAAAAAAGGACACAGAAACCATAAAATAGAGCCAGTCAGAAATGAAGAATACAATAACTAAAATGAAGAATACACTAGAAGGAATTAAAAGCAGAGGAATGAATTAGCAATTTAGAAGGCAAGGTAACAGAAAACAATGAGAGCAGCAAAAAGACAAAATAATTTTTAAAAATAAATATAATTTAAGGCAGCAGTCCCCAACCTTTTTGGCAACAGGGACTGGTTTCATGGAAGACAATTTTTCCATGAGGGTTGTGGGGAGACAAGGAGGTGGAGCTCAGGTTGTTATTTAAGCAAAGCTTCACTCACTCCCTGGCTGCTCACCTCCCACTGTGCAGCCCAGTTCCTAACAGACCACAGACCAGTAACAGTCTGCAGCCCAGAGGTTGAGGACCCCTGGTTTAAGGATCCTCTGGGCAAACATCATCATAACAACATCTGCATCACAGGGGTACCAGAAGAAGAGAAAGAGCAAAGAATTGAGAACCTATTTGAAGAAATAATGACTGAAAACTTCTGTAACCTGGCAAAGGAAAAAGACACACAGGTCAAGGAACTGAAGAGTCCCAAACAAGATGAACTCAAAGAGGCCCACACCAATACACATAATTAAAATGGCAAAGATTAAAGACCAAGAGAGAATCTTAAAAGCAGCAAGAGCTCCCATATGAATGTCAGCTGATTTCTCAACAGAAACAATTCAGGCCAGAAGAAACTGTCAAGAAATATTTAAGGTGATGGAAAGCAAGAATCTATAATGAAGACTACTCTACTCAGCAAGGTTATAGTTTAAAATTGAAAGAGAAATAAAGCTTTCAGAGACAATAAAAGCTAAAAGAGTTCATCACCACAGAACCAGTATTACACAAAAATTTTAAAGGGACCTCTAAAAAATAGAGGGGAACATATGAATAATAAAATGATAATAACAACATACCTATTAAAAATCACTTTAATCCCTGGCTTGGTGCCTTGTTGGTTGGCATGTTGTCCCGTATTCCAAAAGGTAATGGGTTCAATTTCTGGTCAGGGCACATACCTAGGTTGTGGGTCAGGGCATGTATGGGAGGCAACTAGTCAATGTTTCTCTTTTACATTGATTTTTCTGTCTCTCTGTATCTCTCTCTCCCTTCCTCTCTCTGGAAAATCAATAAGCATACCCTTGGGCAAGGATTAAAAAAATAACTTTAATGTAAATGGTTAAATATGCCAATCAAAAGACATAGGGTAGCTAAATGCATAAGAAAACAAGATCCATACATATTCTGTCTACAAGAGACACTTCAGATAGAAAGACACACACAGAGTGAAAATAAATGAATATAAAAAATATTTCATGCAAATGGGGACCAAAAAGAAGTTGGGGTAGCAATACTTATATCAGACAAAATAGACTTTAAAACAGAGTATAATATAAAACAAAAAAAGACATTATATCACAATAAAGTGATCAATCCAACAAGAAGCTATAAGCCTTGTAAACATTTATGCACCCCAAATAGGAGCATCTAAGTATATAAAGCAAATATTGATGGATATAAAGGGAGAGATCGACAGTAACACAGTCATAGTAGGGGAGCTTATCACCCCATGGACATCACTGGATAGATCTTCCAGACAGAAAACCAACAAGGAAATAGAGGCCTCAACTGACACATTAGACCAGATGGGTTTAATTGATATTTTTAGAACATCACACCACAAAGCAGCAGAATATACATTCTTTTCAAGTGCACACAGAGCATTTTCCAGGATATACCACATGTTGGGCCACAAAAAAAGTTTCAGTAAGTAAGAAGATTGAAATCATATCAAGCATCTCTTCTGACCATGATGGTATAAAACTAAAAGTGAATTACAAAAAAAAAAGAAAAACTCACAAATACATGGGGGCTAAGTAACATGTTACTAAGCAATGAATGGGTTAACAAGGTCAAAGAAGAAATCAAAAGATACCTTGAATCATCAGCTGATTTCTCAAAAGAAACCTTGCAGGCAAGAAGGGGCTGGAAAGAAGTATTTGAAATCATGAAAGGCAAGGACCTACATCCAAAAATGACTCTATCCAGCAAAGCTATCATTTAGAATGGAAGGGCAGATACAGTGCTTCTCAGATAAGATCAAGTTAAAGGAGTTCATCATCACCAAGCCCTTATTGTATGAAATGTTAAAGGGACTTATCTAAGAAAAAGAAGAATATCAAAACTATGAACAGTAAAATGACAACAAACTCACAACCATCAACAACTGAACCTAAAAAACAAAACCAAAAACTAAGCAAACAACTAGAATAGGAAAAAATCAGGGAAATGGAGATCAAATGGAGGGTTATCAGTGGGGAGGGGGAGGAAAAGTAAAGGGAATAAGAAGCATAATTGGTAGACATCAAATAGATGGGGTAGGTTAAGAATAGTATAGGAAATAGAGAAGCCAAAGAACATGTACAACCCATGGACATGAGCTAAGAGGGGTGGGGGATGCTGGAGGGTGGGAGGTGCAGGGTGGAGGGGGAATAAAGGGGAGAAAAAAATTGGGACAACTGTAATAGCATAATCAATAAAATATACTTAAAAAAAGATACCTTGAAACAAATGATAATGAAAACACAACAATCCCAAAACCTATGGGACACAGTGAGGGCCATTCTAAGAGTGAATTTCAGGCAATACAGGCCTATTTCAAGAAAGAAGAAAAAGCTCAAATAAATGATCTAATGTTACAGCAAAAAAAATAAATAAATAAAAAACAACCCTAAAAAGAACAACGAATAAAGCCCAAAGTGAGCAGAAGGAAAGAAATAATAAAGATCAGAGCAGAAATAAACAAAACAGAGTCCAAAAAAAATACAAAAGATCAATAAAGCAAAGAGCTGTTTTTAAAAGATAAACAAGAGTGATAAACATTTAACCACACTCATCAAGAAATAAAGAGAAGATCCAAATAAATAAAATCAGAAATGAAAGAGGAGAAGTAAAAACTGACTCCACAGAACTACAGAGGATTGTAGAAAAATATTATGAACAGCTAAATGCAACATGTTGGACAATCTGGAAGAAATGGATACATTCCTAAAAACATGCACTCTCCAAAACTGAATCGGGAGGAATAAGAAAAGCTGAACAGACCAATTACAACTAATGAAATTGAAGCTGTAATTTAAAAAACTGCCAGAAAATAAAATTCCTGGAACAGATGGCTTCACAGGTTAATTTTATAAAACAATCAAAGAAGAACTAACACCTACCCTCCTCAAATTATTCCAAAAATTCAAGAGAAGGGAAAACTTCCAAGTTCTTTTTAAGAGACCAGCATTATTCTAATTCCTAAAGCAGATAAGGACACTACAAAGAAAGGATATAGGCCAATATTCCCAATGAACAGAGATGCTAAAACCTTCAACAAAATATTAACAAACCAGATCCAGCAATACATTTAAAAGATCATACACAATGACCAAGTGGGATTTATTCTGGCAATGAAAGGTTGGTATAATATTCCTAAATCAATAAATTATAATATATCACATAAACAAAATGAAGGATAAAAAAATCACAATTATATAAATAGATGTAGAAAAGCATTGGATAAAATGCAGCACCTATTTATAATAAAAACTCTCAGCAAAGTGGCAGCAGAGAAATCCTACTTCAGCATAATAAAGGGCATATATGACAAACCCACAGCCAACATCATACTTAGTGGGCAAAAAATACAGGTGTTTCTCTTAAGATCAGAAACAAGACATGGATATTTGCTTTCACCACTCTTATTCAATATAGTACTGGAAGTCCTAACTACAGCAATCAGACAAGAAAAAGAAATAAAAGACATTCAATATGGAAAAGATGAAGTAAAACTGTCACTGTTTGTAGATGACATAATATTGTAGGTAGAAAAACCTAAAGACTCCATAAAAAAACTACTAGATCTAATAAATTCATTTAGCAAAATAGCAAAATACAAAATTAATATTCAGAAATTGGTGGTATTTTATACACCACTAATGAACTATTTAAAAGAGAAGTTATGAAAAAATCCCATTTATTAATGCAACAAAAAATAGGTACTCAGGAATAAATTTAACCAAGAATGTAAAAGACCTGTACTTGGAAAATTATAAGATACTGAAGAGAGAAAGACAGAAATAAGTGGAAACATATACCATGTTAATGGATAGAAAAAATTGACATTATTAAAATGTTCACACTATCCAAAGCAATCTACAGATTCAGTGCAATTACTATTAGAATATCAATGGCAATCTCCCAGATCTAGAACAAATATTCCAAAAATGTATATGGAATACCAAAAGACCCTGAATAGCCTCAGCAATCTTGAAAAAGAAAAACAAAGTTGAGGTATCACACTACCTGATATGAAACTATACTACAAAGCCATAATAGTCAGAACAGCATGATGCTGGCATAAAGACAGGTATAGATCATTGGAACAGAATTGAGAGCCCAGAAATAAACCCATGCCTTTATGGTTGATTAACATTTGACAAAGGAAGCAAGAACATACAATGAGGTAAAGACAGTCTCTTCAATAAATGGTGTTGGGAAAATTGGACACATACTTGCAAAAAAAAAAAAAAAGAAAAGAAAGAAACTAGACCAGCAACTTACACCATACACAAGAATAAACTCAGAACAGATTAAAAACTCACATATAAGTTGTAAAACCATAAAAATCCTAGAAGAAAACATAGGTAGTGAAATTCCAGACAGTCTTCATAGAAATATTTTTGCCAATATTTCTCCTTGGAGAAGGGAAACAAAGGAAAAATAAACAAATGAGACTGCATCAAACTAAAAAGATTTTGCACAGCAAAAACCTAAACAAAGCAAAGCAAAAACCATCAACAAAATGAAAAGGGAACCCACTGAATGGGAGAAGATAATTGCCAGTGATACATCTGATAAGGGGTCAATTTCCAAAATATATAAAGGAATATAATTCAACACCAAGAAGACAAACGGCCCAATTAAAGAATGAGCAAAGGACCTAAATAGACACTTCTCCAAAGAGGACATTAGATGGCTCATAGGCATATGAAAAAATGCTCAGTGTTGCTAATCATCAGAGAAATGCAAATTAAAATCACAATGAGATACCACCTCATACCTGCCAGAATGGCCATCATCAGTAAATCAACAAACAAGTGCTGCTGAGGATGTGGAGAAAGGGCAATACTGCTGCACTGTTGGTGGAAATGCAGACCAGTGCAGCCACTGTGGTAAGCAGTATGGAGATAATTCAGAAAATTCAAAATGAATCTACCTTTTGACCCAGTGATCCCATTTCTGGGAATACATGTATATCCAAAGAAACCTGGAACACTAATTTGAAAGAATATAGACACCCCTATGTTCACTGAAGCGTTATATACAATAGCCAAGATCTGGAAACAGTGCAACGTCTCATCAGTAGATGAGTGGATTAAAAAGCTGTGGTACATTTACACAATGGAATATTATTTGGTCATAAAAAACTTACTTTTTTCGACAGCATGGATGGACCTGGAGAATATTATGCTCAGTGAAATAAGCCAGTCAGAGAAAGACAATATCATAGGATCTGACTTCTATGTGGACTCTAATGAACAAAATAAACTGTCAAACAAAATAGAAACAGAGGCATGGACGCATGAAACAGACTGATGGCTGTCAGAGGAGAGGGCATTGGGAGAGAGGCGGGACTGGATGAAAGAAGGTGAAGGGCTTCCTCCCCAGCCGAACCCTGTTCTTGGGGATGGGGGGCGGGGGCAATGATGCGCAGGAGGATGGGTTGCTCTTAAAGGAGAAACCACAGAGCGAAGAAGGTGGGCCCCCTCTTCCCCGGCTGCTGTCCGCCTGGCGCCCTGGAGCACAGGCCCCTGGCCCATGGTTGCCTCCACAGTACACACGTCCCACAGGCTGGGGGAGAAGCGGGGGCATCTGGCCGCGAGTTGAAGCAAGTGCTGCATCCGCCTGGATGACAGCATGGAACAGGCGTGCCTCCTCAAGGAGCGGCTGGGCTCCTCCCTGCACTCGAAACTCTCCAAGTTCCTGCTTGACCAGAGCACTTCTTCAGGCTGTGTGTTCTGTGTTGGTCCCAAGCCTTTGCCCCTCAAGGGACTGCAGTATCTGGTTCTCCTATCTCATGCCCACAGCCAAGAGTGCAGCCTGGTGCCTGGGCTGTGGGGTGCCTGGGGGTGGAGGTGGTGGGCTTGTGTGGGAATGCTCAGTGGGCGACACATTCTGGAGCCTGTCTTCAGGCCCCACACCTCCAGCGGAGTCTAAGCCAGCCCTCCTTCCAAGTACTTCCCAGAGAAGCTGGTGCCCAGAGTCCAGGGGCGGGCAGGAGCCTACAGGTTTGGAATCTGAGCATGAGGAGAGGACTAAGGAGGCAGGGCTGCTCAGGAGAATGGGACCCCCACCAGAGTTCTTTCTGCCCTCAGGAGAAGAGGAGGTGGGTGATGAAGATGAGAGTGAAGGGAGATGCTCAGTGATGCCAGCCCATGGACCTATAGCTCTTCCTCAGACTGCCTCCTTCCCCTATTATCCATGCACTTAAAGAGGGAGAGATAGCCCTGGCCCCTGCAGCTGCCCCCACTTCCCTGTCTGGGTCACCCTCATCAGCACCCACAGTGAGTCGTGGAACATCTCTGCCTATGGAAGGCAGGGTAGAGCTGGAGCTCAGTTGTACCCCTCAAGTGGGACCAGCAAACTGAGCCTCCGGCCAGCCCTGGGAGTCAGGCCCCATCTTCCTTGATTGTAGCCTGGGATGAGGACAGTGCACAGACCGGCCCCAGCAGAATTTGAAAGCTGCGAAAAAGGAGCTGCTGCTTTCTGACTTTCCTGGCCATGGAAGGATTTTCTCCAACTGGCAATATTTGAATCATAAGAAGTATCAGCACATCCACCAGAAGTCCTTATCCTGCCCAGAGCCATCCTGTGGGAAGTCTTTCAACTTCAAGAAACACCTGAAGGAGCATGTGAAGCTGCACAGTGACACTCAGGACTACATCTGTGAATTCTATGCTTGGTCTTTCCCCATTGCAGGTCTTTCCTCATTGTCACATTCTACAGCATTGCAGCTCACTGCAGCAAAAGCCACCCGGCGGTGCTCTGGCCACATCAGAGCAACTTGGCCCAGTGGAGCCCTGTTCCAGCATTTCTGCCCCTGTGCTCCTGGGGTCCAGGGATGAGTGCAGGCCCCCTCAGGTTCCGCAGACTCTGACCCTGCTTCCTAAGCTGTGACCACAGGCTATAGTAGTCTTCCCACAGGACAGAATAAACCCAGTATTTTACATTGGGGGGGGAGAAAGAAGTTGAAGGGATTAAGCAAAAAATTCATATATATATAATATATATTCAAAAAATATATATGTTCACACACACACACACACACATATATATATATATATATATATATATATATATATATATATATATAATCACATAGACACAGACAACAGTGTGGTGATAGCCAGAGGGAAAGGGGGGTGAAGGTAGGTGGAGGTGGGTATAGGGAGGATAATGGGGATGGAAAAGAGTTTGCTTTGGGACAATGGGCACACGAGGCAGCATGCAGATGGTGTTTTGTTGATTTGTACATTTGAAACTTGTATGGTTTTGTGAACCAATGTCACCTCAATAAATTCAATAAGAAAGAAAGAAAGAAAGAAAGAAAGAAAGAAAGAAAGAAAGAAAGAAAGAAAGAAAGATACTTTCAAATTCTTGTATACATTCCAATATCATTTACAAACCCAGTCAAATGCTCTTAAACTTTTTAACTACAAGCCTAAAATTAATTACACTTTTTACATAAAAATAGAAACCTAGTTTGCCAGATGTTCTAGTGTGCCAGATTGTCTTTAAGATGAGAAATATATTCCCTACCCAATATTATGAGAGGGGACATTGACAGAAGGCAGGTCAGGGATTGCCTGGAGTCAAGTGAAGGAAGAATTGGCAGCAAAAGAGATGAGGAAACTGTGCTGGTGACTATACAGATATAGACCTTTTTCAAAATTCAATAAGCTGCACCTTAAAATAATTTTGTCATATGTTACTTATGTGTCCACAATGTTGATTTAAGGAGAAATATGTATGTGTGTGTGTGCATAGCCATACACATACAGATTCTCAATGGGTACAAAGCCTAAACTTAACACAAAAGGACTAAATCTTCACTCTCATTGACTTTACCATCTTTGTATTTAATTCTAGTGTTTTTTAATAGTTGAGATGAAATCTGAGAGATGAGGTGCGAGGCGACACCAAGGTGAGGAGCAGGAGGAGGCAGTTGAGGTTCCCCATCTAGGGGTATAAAAGGTAGAAGTAAGCAGTCCATTGGCACTTGAATTTCTGCCTTTTTCGGATGAGCTGTCACAAGATCTGCTGGTGGGCTAGGTGGAAATCGGGACTCCACCACACCTACATGTCTGGGGGACCATAACTGAGTAAGGGATGTTAGCCAGAGGGAGTGTGTCAGTTTCCTGGGGCTGCTAAACAAATCACTACAAACTAGTGCTTTAAAACAACACAGATTTATCCTCAGACAGCTCTGTGGGCAGAGGTCTGAGGTCGGTGTCACCAGTCTGAAGCATAGCTGCTGGCAAGGCTAGTTCCTTCCAGAGGTCCCAGGGGAAGACCCACTTGTCTTCCATTTCTGGAGCCAGTGGCATTCCCTGGCTCCTGCACAGCACTCCCACAGCATCCACTTATGTGGTCTCATCTTCTCCCCTCTGCTACTGTCAAATGTCCTTCTGTCCTCTCTTATAGGTGGTTTGGTGGTTACACTTAGGGCACACCCAGATCATCCAGACTCCTTGAAATCTCCATCTTAAGATCTGTACCTAGTCACTTCTGCAAAATCCCTTTTGCCACAGGAGGTCACATTATCAAGTTCCAGGCACTAGGCTATGACACCATGAGGGCCATCAGGGAGCCCTCTCAGTTTTTATTGAGTGAACACATGAATGAATATGGACATCTCTTTGAAATTATGATTTCTGTTTATCCGGGTGTATGCCCTGCAGACATAGAATAGGGGAGACAGAAAATGAAGGAAGACAATAATTCCAGTTGGGGTTATTTCCTGAAACAACGCTGCCTGAAGCGTTTCTTCCATGGCCTTACTATGGGTGGGTCTGATGCTGCGTGGCGTTTTCATGGAGTATGGCCAGTGTATTAGTTACCTACTGCTGCACAACCAGCGACGGTTTGGGTGGGCTGGGCAGTGGCTTAGCTGCGTGGGGCCTTTGGTGTCCTCACAACATTGCAGCTGGTTTCCCCCAGAGTGAATGATTCATGAGAGAAAGCAAGAAAAAGCTGCCATGCCTCTATTACCAAGTGTCATTGGTCACACCATGTCATTTTCTCCCCATTCTGTGAGTTACAACGGAGTCTTTTAGTCTGTTCACACTCAGCTGGAAGGGAATTGGGCTACGCCTTTGCAGGAAGGAATGTCAAGGAAATTTCTAGACATACATGGTCTGGTACCTGTATAATGACCATTTTTTATTACAAAATCTTTTACTACAAAATCATAAGCATGTGCTTCTGTAACAGAACAATATCACATTGAAGAACACCATATGACATTTTTAGGTGAAACAGTCAAATTAAAACTATAAATTATTACACCCATATTATTAATTACCCTACCATCCACACTCAAGCAAGCGTTACTTCTGCCAGACCCTGTATTTTAAAACAGTACAGTCAGTCATAATCATAATAAAAGAATCCTATCATTTCCCAGCAAGACTATCATATTTCAAATGCTGCTTCTCTGATGTTAGGAACTATGTATCTTTCTTTACTGAATTTGCCATAATATAATACTACTGTGGAAATGACTACTGTAGTTCATATATTAATTACCTTTTACAAAGTTTAAAGTCAATAGCTCTCCCCCCAAAAAAAATGTATTTCAAAACTAATTTTCCTTTAGTTAGACTTCATGAAAAATAGATTAGTCATCAATGGTTATAAACCTGAAAATTACTCAGAAATCCTTTAACTATTTCCTCTTAGAATTCTAACACCCATAATCAGGAGAAACTTGAAGAACTTTCCTGATTTTTTAAACAAAACATAGGGTAACTTTTCTGGGTCAGAAGCTTTGATCTTGTCATCTGGTCTCTACATTGTAGCAACTTTGGGCATCTCGCATTGAAAGATTAATTTGGTTTCTACCATATTTTTTAAATGGACATATAACATTTATTTTTATTTTATTTTTTTAAATTTTTATTTTAATTGTTGTTCAAGTACAGTTTTCTGTCTTTTACTCCCATCCCAGCCCACCCCTCTCAGCCCTCCCCACCTCCTTCTCATTTTCACTCCCCCCTAGTTTTTGTCCATGTGTCTTTTATACTTGTTCCTGCAAATCCTTCCCCTTTCCCCCTGAAATTCCCTCCCCTCTCCCCTCTGGTCAATGGACATGTTTATTTCAGGTTTAGACAATGATGACCTACTATCTTCTTTATACCTGTCTTTTCAACAGATTTTCCTAAAATGAGTTGATATTCTTTAATAATTTTTAAAAAGGCTATTTTCTGTTTTGAAAATCAACTTCAAACATAAGAGAAATATATTTTAA